>WUAT03313139.1:0-10740 GCA_010015005.3 Ulmus americana | reverse complement strand
AAAGCCAAGCAAAAAACATAAGACCCATTCACAAAAAAACAGAAAAGGAAACAAAAAATCGAACACATCAGATAAATCACCCACAAAACGAAATAATCCACACAAATTCGCAAATAGTAATCAGAAACTAAAAGACATAACAACTGAAGGCCATGAAATTCAGCCAAATTGAGTTGTTTAGAAAGGGGTTGTGTACCTTGTTGGAGCTCATTACCCAAGGGGGTGAAACGATCTCAGAGAAGGAGATTGGAGGGTGAGGTTAGAAGCGAAGCCAGTAGCAGGGTACTCCGGTAGGTTGAAGAATAGGAGGCGGGTATGAGATCAGTTTGGGGACGACCGATCGCGTTGGCGACATGCCAGTGTGGTAAACGTCACCGAAAATTGAAGTTTCACGCCGGCCAACGCGTCGCTCTAGCTCGAGTCGGAGGTCAGGGAAGGGTTGAAGTGAGCTAGTGTGTGAGTGAGAGACACTAGCAAAGAAGGATCACAAGATTAGTTTTTGAAACAGTACAAAATAAGTTATTCAGTACTTGAGATATCCGAACCAAACAACTCATGCTACTTGAAATAGCGATATGTTATTTGAAATAGCGAGATAAACAGGCGCCCAATTTTATAGAATGAATTTTTAGACTAAATATATAAGTTTGAACGCTAAGTAGGTTCTTGGAATTTAACATTTTGGACGTGATTTGATAATATAAAAATTAAATTAAATTAAATTACGTATCTAAAAATACAAAAAAATAAAAAATACAACTCTAACCTACTTAGTCTCTACACTGTCGATCACTTCATAGATAAGAGCGGATTTGGATTTTGGACAATAGGGCTTGAGGATAAGCTGGGGCCCAATTAAAGCCCAACCCGTTGTTAACATCTTACAATTGGGCTGGGAAATTCTATTGGGCTAGTTGTCCTTCCCAGTTGCCACTTGACACTAGACGTTGAAGTTGAATATTTCAAGGGGGAACTACAGGAATGCCCCTAAAACGAGGCATCAAAACATTTATACCTTTGTTTCACATCCATTTGTAATGTGCCACTTTTTAAATCTATTTTTTTCTTTTATAAAATGCCAAATAACAAAGAAATTTAGAAGATGAGATAGATGAAATGCTATTTTATAAAATAAAATAAAATAAAAAGTGACAAAAGAGAAGGATGTAGATATAATAATTTTTAAAAGGCGTGCAATTGTAATGGGTTAAGGTAAAGGGGGTATGGGGTGTAATTTTTTCTTGTTTCAATCAACCACGATTGATATGTCTCAGAAGGTGTCAAGAGTCAAGACTACGTGCCATTACGCGAACTCTCACTCTCCACGCCAAGTGAACCCGACGCGTCTCACTGTCTCTGTTACTCTCCCGATTACTCCGATCATATGGAGCGAGAAACAGAGAAAAATGGTTTACGACATTGCGTTTGCAAGAAATTCCGGGAATCGTCTGTGGACATTCAAACCTCTCCGGCAATCCTCCTCATCGCCCAAGGCATTACTTCTTCTTCTTCCATAAATTATATGTTCAATTCTTGAATAAACCAAGGCTTACATTGTTTTTTGAATCGTTTTGTAGAAAGGACAAGTCCAGAATCATCTCCGCTTCGAAGCGTCTTCTTCGCTTACCCTAAGACTCCGACTTCAAGCCTCTCCATCGGATGACTATGCGTATGGACCTCTTAGCATTTCCTTTCCTTTTGAATTTTGCACTTCTCCTTCTAAAATTACCGAGATGTGATCGCTATATGCTTGCCTATATCTATATATATTATATAGATGAGATAAAGATTATCTTTGTTTTATTATCATAGGGTAGGAAGTATGACTATGACTTTCACTTGTTCATGAAAATTTGCTGTTTCATTGTTCTCAATTTTAACAATTTTTTTTTCCTAAAAACAACAGCCAATCGAGGAAACCAGCTGACGAAATTTGGGATAACCTTGGATTTGACCCTGTTCAAACTGACTATATGTATATTATGAAGTGTTCCGAAAATGGGGAATTCTCAAATGGTGGCTTGCAACATTTTGGAAACATTGAACTGAACCCATTTGCTTGTGTGTTGAACTATGCTCAGGTTAGTAAGTAAATTGCACGTCTTAGTCCTCTGTTTTCAAACTATCCAGGAAGTTTCATATCATTAATTTTCTGTATTAGGGAATAATAGAAGGGCTGAAAGCATACAAGAAACAAGATACAAGATGATTCTATATTACTCTTTCGTCCCGAGGAATTTGGATCGCGGATGAGAATTGGAGCAGACCGCATGTGTATGCCTGCACCAACTATTGAGCAGTTTGTTGAAGCTGTTAAAGCTACCATATTAGCTAATAGACGTTGGGTAATGTGACAAATTATATTAATAATTAAGAAGCATTTGTGTTTTTAATACTTGCTATATTGTTCATCTTACTATCTGGCTTCAGATTCCCCCACCAGATAAAGGCTTTCTATATATTCGATCACTACTTGTAGGGAGTGGACCTATTCTTTAGTCTCACACCAGCTTCGGTGTTCACATTCTTAATTTATATTACTTTGATTAGAAATTATTATAAGGTTGATTGCATCATAAACTTTTTCTGTTTATAACCTCTATTTATATTAGTCTTACTATTTATATTTCCATTTGACTATAGAGCGGTATGAAACCAGTCAATGTATTGGTTTAGACCGAAACCCATCACACAGTCCCTGGTGGCACTGGAAGTGTGGGAGCTATAGGGAATTATACTGGGGTAAACCATTTTTGTTGATCATTTCAGTTTTCAAATATATGGCTGTACTAATGAGTATAATGATATTGCTATGACCGTTTCCGGCTAACAATACAGAATCTCAAATACGAGCAGTTAATCAATCAAAAAGCTTAATAAATAGATTTCCTAAAAACCAATAAGTAGTTATACAAGTTCTTACACAATAACGAAGAACAAGAGTGAAGTTTTTATTAAATTCGGGAGAAGCTTAGCAATTACAATGAGAGAGATTCTAGAGAGATAAGTACCTTGGTTGTTGAAAATGAGTAAATGAACGTGTTTTTACATTTATTGCTCATCCCCTTTTATAGGAAAAGAAATGAGCATTATAATAATACTATTTACAAATAATATCTAACTAAGTTATATCCTGACAAGCATGAAAATGCCCTGTCTCATTTCAATAAATGTTCCATCTAATCTCATTAATGAGTTAAGTCGGTAAAAGATTTTATGTTGGTCTGAACAGACATGTTTGGACAGAGCATTTGGGCCGAACAATATGTTGATCATTCTGGACACTCTTGCTTCTTTCTTTGACTTTCCTAGTCAACTTTGACAGGTCGCCTTCTTTTATACTATTTTATTCTTAACCAAATTCAGACACTACAACTCCTCCTCAAGTCTATTGGCTTTGGGAAGTGAATGGACTTGCCAACTTCTTGATATGGATTTGAGCTTTATTCAGACAACCTTATGAGATTCGAATTAACTCTTCCCCCTCCTAGGTAGGCAACTTCGAAATTCGTGGCCTTAGTCATGTTCTGAATTAACTCATGATATCCATTAGACATGCATATTTTATGAAATAAAATACTTATCCTCAAATCATAATTAATAAACATAAAATATAACAATTGAGATTAGGTTTATTTAATGAAACTATTTTTGTGATATCCGGACAATCAAATTGTCTTACTCCTGAAGACCTTCAAAACATGGTCCAACTAGGGATTTAATGAGTGCATCAAACATAACAGAGACTGAATAACGTGTATATTTGATAACTTGTCGAAATTTTACAATCCTGTTCAGGACTGTTATACTCGAAACCCCAAGGGCAAACCTCATTTTCCATGAGGCTTCTTTCGGAGCCCTGAAGAGCGGGAAAGAATTTTTTGTTTTCCCATAATTAATTTCGTGAATTTATTTAAAATAAATTTAACCACTCCACGTGCCCTAACAAAGGATGCGTCCTATCAAAAGGCTTGTTGGGCACACTTATCGAGAGGCTAGCTGTTGTCTGACACAAACCATTAATAAGGATGATGTCTAATATTCCTGAATGGACTTGAAACAACATAGATGATAAATGTGTTTGACACGTGTCATTTATCTATTGCGTTTTAGATCCTTCAAAAATACACCTCTGCAACTTGAGTGAGCTTGTGTTAAGCTTACTACCTACTTCCCATACGACGACGAGGATTAAGCAAACTGGTCAGAGAGTTACCGAAGAGGAGTACAATGGTAAGAACCCCAAACCTTTCTTTTTAATAATTTGTAGATTATGTTTCTACTTGGATTCACCTTATGCTATGAGCTGTTTAGATAGAAATAAGAAACAATCTAAACTTTACTTTCCTCATTCTAGATTTACTTTCACCCTTTAGATCTAGATATCGTGTTCGGGATGAATTCCCATTTGGGTATGAACATCTTTTAATGCGCGTGTTGAACTTTTGAATATGTTTGTGAATAAAAGATATTTTAACCTCATAGAACACACCCAAAGTCTATTTCATTGATTAGGGAAATGGGTTTTTAGAAGGGAAAAAGAGACATAAAAACCTTACTTTCCCTTTAACTTCTTAGGACTAAGAAAATTACTTGAATAGTGGAATCTATTTGGGTCATTTTATATATTTGAGCCGAACAGTTCCTCACTTATGACATGGAATGTCTATTGATGCAAGTTAGGCAAGAGTATTTGAAAGAAAAAGAATACGAAGAGTAGGGATGCAAGTTAGGCAAGAGTATTTGAAAGAAAAAGAAAGACTAGCCTCAATCCCGATCACACCCTATATTGAACTTGCATGCAAATCTGAAGAAGTCGTTGTTAGGCTAAGAGAAGCACTAACTTTTGACTTTAACGTAGATCTGACTCGATTGGCACAGATACGAAGATATTCGGGAAACAGCTCGTCAAGCTAAATTAACTGAAGTTAATCGTGCTACTTATCAAAGAATCACTGAACATCTTAATCAGACACCCGAATCCGAGACCATTGAAACTCCCCAAATTCTCACCTTGGGGAGTTCTTCAAAGAAAACTAGACAGCCGCACCTCTGATCAAGTGGAAAGACAAACCATGTCTCCACCCAAAAAGGAGAAGAAAATTAAACATGGGGCAAAGGGTAAAACCATTGGATGGACCCTCGACCAGCAGAACTTTTGACCCCTTTCAGATAAGAGGTTGTTCGATGTATTAATGTCTAGAAACCTTTTCGGGGTAGAAATTTCAAACTTAGGGAAAACACTTCCTTCCGATCCCCCCGAAAACTCCATCGTTATGCCTACAACAACAATCATGGCTAGTGTTCTGATTCTTTTTCCCCGAGAAGTCTGCCAGATGCTATATGGGCAGGACATCACCCCAGGGAAACCCAATTCGAATGCATTCTAGACAATTATGGGGACCATGGTCCTCTTTAAACTCGGTGGCCATTGGACTCTTACTCCGGAAAGGTTCCGAATACTATACCAAATAAAAGGACAATCATAGTTCCTCTGGGATATACTCATTGGCTTCTTGGGCTCCATGAAATATTATGATTGTGAATCCTAACTCCAAGAAGAACTGGAAAGAGGAACTTGTGGTCTTGTCCGGCCAATGGTATTCCCAGAACATGCTATCCGATGAAATTCAACGAACTTCTTTCGAAGCTATCTCTGGATAGAAGAAAACAACGCTCCTGGATTATGAGTCAGTCCTCATCCAAGAGCTAATATTTATTTCCAAACTTCTAGTTTGCCATAGTCACTGAAAGGTTTTGTTATTGAAGACAGCCTTAACCAAATGTGGGTATCTGGAAGGGTACTCCCCTGAAACTTCAGGGATTGAAGAGCTTAACCCATTTGCCCCAGAAATCCTTGAAGAAGCCACCCGGGACTTATCTTTCAATAACCAAAGAAACAAGCTAATTCGGGAGAGCCTTATGGAAACCATTGTTTGGGAAAAAATTGTGTTGACTATTTTACCCTTCTTACGGGACAGCTGGCCCTGTGCCAAGACATTTTATGGTAGGGTTCAATGTCACAACCCATTTCCTAGGCTCTATGCCATGGCCCACCTTGGGTCCAAACACCTTAGCCTATTGGCTCATTCACATGGCTCAGTGCCAGTTGACTCTACATACTATGGCTCGTCCACTAAGATGGCCCATTTTACAAGCTGTCCACTCTACGGATCAGCCTAGTCCATGTGTCATCTCATTCTATGGTACACCCTGCCCCATGGGCCGGGTCATCCTACAAATTGGGTCGCACTCTATGTCTTGGGTCAGCCTACGGGTCAGGTCATCCTACGAGTCGGGTCATCCAACTGAGTGGGTCACTCCATGAGAACGGTCACCTTCCTACATGCCTTTTGACCTTTCAGGTCACTCTACATAACTCCCCTTGGAGGTGACATGGCATTGAGTGAACACTTGATGGCCATTAAAGCTCCATTATGGCCATCAGCTTGTAACTCCACGCGCTACCTGACGTAGAGTCCAACAACTAGCCTTTCATTAATGGGTGTAATCATAGACTACTCTCATTACCTCATTATGAGCCCTTTTAACTCCCCATTTCCTATAAGTACCCAAAGACACACCATCTTGAGGGACTTTTTGCATCTCTGGACTCTTAATATCTTATCTAATCACATTCCACACTTCAGACTCTAGCTTTCTCTCTCTCCAAGCAAGATCTCTCACATCTGGGACTCTTGGACTCCTTTCTGTCATAGAGCCTGCTCTGGCCACTCTACCACACCACTGTAATGCCAAGCCTCGCCTTGCCTACCCCCTTCTGCCGTGCCCAAAGCTCTCGATCACGGTAACGTGTATATGTTCTTACACATTCTCTTGGATCTCATCATATTCCGTTGACTGACTTGACCATCAGAGTTCCTTTGGCCAGTACCCCCACCCTCCCCGGTTGTCAAGGACTTCACGATCACATCTGATTTCACTGTCTCACAGGTTAAATAGGTTGCCTGTGGCTCCATCATCATAAGAAATTCAATTGTAGTTTCTGACCCTCTACAACCATTGCCACGCGGTAGATGTCACTCCCAAGGAAGATGTGCTAAAAAAAATGCCCCCTCCCAAAAATTTTGGGAGAATAAAAAACTCCACCCCCCCCCCCAGGTCAAAGGTATAACCAGACGAAAACTACCCTTCTTATATCTCCTTTGAGATTTATATTCTAACTTAGTCTTTTTACATGTTTCAGGTACCAAACTCATGGGTAAGGGGAAAGAAACATGCACCAAAAATCCCACCAAGAAGGATAGGGGAAAACTTGCTGGAAAATTGTCCCAATCCTACTGGGTCAAACCCACTATTCCCCTGATTGTCAAACCAATCACGATCGTACCCGCCGAGACTTCCTCTGCCGGACAGGCTCATGACCCACTCTGGACCAAGACCCCAAACGTAATCAAGGTTTGGGAACTCTTAAACTCGTAGGGGTTACTGAGATTAGGGAGCCGGGTAGCTCTGCAGTGGATACTTAAAGGCAGGCCAAAGTCCTAACTGAGGACCTCCATCACAGGATGGCCAAAAGGGGCTTCCATACGAGGAAGATTACAAACATCTTCCTAGAAGGGGAGGATGAGGAAGAGGAAGAGGAAGAGGAGGAAAAGGCCAGATAAGATACTCCCGACCAGACCTCTCAAGGAAAAGGGCCTACACAAGAGGCTGAAGTATCTATCCAGCCTACTTCATACAACACCAAGGTCCATAAGAAGATTCAAACTAAGCCAATTGGCATATTCGGGTCGGAGCGAAGCCGGCCAAAGCTCCAGATCTAGCCCTTTTATTTCTCAATCTGGATCACACGGAGGTCAAGCTGCCCCTACCTCTTCCCTGGCTCCCCTTCCGGCCGGACAATTCCTTCCTCCTGACTATGAGTGGCTCGAGAGTCCCCTTCGAGAGATGATCTTGTTTGGCCTAGGATATAATCGGATGAGTATTTACAGCAAGATCAACCCCGATCATATCCAAGCTCACATAGCGTTACGGGCTTTTGAGGTAAATCAAACTTTATTACTTAGCATTAATTTCTTGAATTATTTAACTTTCATTCAACATTCTACTCAACGTTTTACTTTGTTTTGTAGGCCTTCTTTCTTATTACTTGTGAATCAAAATTGCAAAAATCTTTATTCGGGGGCCTCTCTCACATCAGGTCTCCTTCTTCAATGCCCTCAAAAGTCAAATCCAAGAATTGAAGGAGGAGGATGACCTTTTTAAGGCTCAAAGCTTCTCGGCCAAAGAAAAGGAAGATCTTAAGACTCGACTTGTGAAAGCCGAGTCCGAAGCCTCATTTAATTTGGCCGAAAAGACCAAGGCCAAAGAGAAAAAAGAAGAAGCTGAGGATTGAGCCAATCAAGCCAAACACGATGTCCTTACTGCTAAAAACCAGCTTCGAAATGAAAAGCAAAAAGTGAGAGAGCTTGAAGAAGAAAAGAGGGCCGTGGCTATCTTCCTCAAAGCCGTTCAAAGTGAGAACTGCTCAAATGCTTCAAAGTTAGAACACACCGAGCGAGAACTTTATGAGCTTAAACAAGACGTTGTTCGGATTGAGGAAGAAAAATTCATGGCCTTTGAGAATAAACTCTTCCTTGCTCGGGATCATGCGGACAAGTAGGCTATTTGGGACCAAATCGATTGGACCAAAATTCAAGTGCCCAATTAAGTCGGTGTTCCCGCGCCCGAGTACTTCCTCCAAGTTAGGAAGATCAAAGATCTTGCCCGACAACCTATGAAAAAGTACAAGGGGAATTCGGCCAAAAAAGGCAAAGACAAGAAGTAAACAAATCAAAGACCTTTACTTGTCTTTTTGCCTTTGTATATGTTTTGGTTTTATTTTGAACAGATTACTGTATAACTTAGGGATAATTACATTTTGGTACCCTCTAGTTTGACAAAGTTTTAAAAAAAAACTTCGAGTTTTGAAACATACTAAAAAAGGGTCCCTAGTTTGCATTAATTACGCTCATACACCCTATGCCTCTCATTTTTTAAGAAAATGACAAAAATTCCCTTGAACCTACTTTGGATAACTTATTTTTTTCACCACAAGTCCCTGAACTCTTCCAATATCAGCAATTAAAAAGAAGAATTGCTAATATTGGAAGAGTTCAAGGACTTGTGATACATAAAAAAATAAGTTATCCAAAATAGGTTCAAGGGAAAAGTTTTTCATTTTCTTAAAAAATGGGAGGAGGATGAGAGTATACAAGCATAATTAATGCAAACTAGAGATCCCTTTTTAGTATTTTCCAAAACTCGAAATATTTTTTGAAACTTTTTCAAACTACAGGGTACCAAAATGTAATTATCCCTATAACTTATTATTTATCTTCAATTTATATACTTTGAGCTTATTCAAACTCAACTTATTAACTGAATGCTTCAGGTAGGGCTGCATGGGTTGGTTTGGGCGGTTTTGGGCCCAAATCGTAACCCAAACCATTTATCTCGGTTTGGTATATTTTGAACCCGTTACTGAGCCATTTGAGTTCGGTTTGGTTTGGTTTGGTTCGGCCCAAAATCGGTTTGATACATTTTAGACCTGTTACCAACTCATTTGAGAAAAAAGAGAGTGAAAGTGTGAAACTGAAAGAAATGTTTGGTTTAATTGTGTTTGGGCCTTTAGGTTTGGGCTTTAGATTTGAGGTTTTAGACAATTTAGTAATTGAAAATTTTAGTGGTATAAGTCTAGGAAAATTTTGGGAATAAATAAATAATTAAGATGTAAATTTTGTAAATAATTTTGTGAAATACTTAAAGAGCTAAATGTAATGTATAAAAAATATTTTTGAGATATAGGGTTCGGTCGGTTTCGGTTTGGTTTAGTTTCACAATTTTTGAACCCGTTACCAACCTATTTGGGTTCGGTTTGATATATTTTGGACCCGTTACTAAACCATTTGAGTTCGATTTAGTTTGGTTCGGCCTAAGATCGGTTTGAGTTGGGCGATTTGGACGGTTTGAGTTGAAAATGTGCAACCCTAGTAAGTATATATATGATTACGTTGATATTTCTCAACTTCCAGCAATAATATTCTTTACGATTTTTTTATTTTTTTAAATTATCTGATTAAACATTGATTCGTCATGAAAAAAATGAACAAACGTCTAAGAGAAAAAGACGAACACAAAAAATTTCTAACGATTCAATTCTAAACATCTACATTCACGTTAAGTTTTTAGTCTCACTAAACCATAAATTTTTTATTATAATATTAGAAGCATCTCTCTCTTCGGTAAATTAAAAAAAAAATGATCTGTCTTTAGTAAATTAGCCAAATAGCCCAATGTTCCTAACAAATGATTCCACATGCTTTTTATACAAGTATTTATTCACTTTTAAGTCTTGCCTATGACTTAGCCCACCTCAATGAATAAACTAAAATCATTATATACCATACAAACGACAAATTACACTTACGGTGTTTTAGTTCGAAGAATACAATGGAATAATAAGAATAGTAAGAGTGTATTTAGTTAGGTGGAATGGAGAGGAATATAATGAAAATATTTTTAACTTTCTTTGTTGGTTGGATTTAAAGTATGGAAATGATCATTTTAATAGAAGAGAAATCACCCAAAAAGTACCTCCACTCTTTAGTTAAATCAATGATGGACTGGGCAGTCCTTAAATGGACTAGGAGTGACCATTTTGCCCTTAAAAAAAAAAACTGAATTAATAAAATCAAAAGAACTCATATGCCTTCCCCAAAAGAAAACTAAAAAGAA
>WUAT03313028.1:0-10740 GCA_010015005.3 Ulmus americana | reverse complement strand
AAAAAAACTCATCAACAGTATAACATCATTATTGAGAAATGTGGTAAATTAAAAAACGTAACTATCAAAAAAACTTATCAACAGTATAAAATCATTATTGTAAAATGCGATCTAAACTTTAGTCAACCACGTTTTCAAAAGATTTATCACATTTTTTTTTGTATAGTTGTGATCTTTTACTAGTAATCATAAGTTTACGACTTCGTTACTATAGTACAATCACACTTTTCAAATGTGATCACAAAGACACGATATGTGATTAGTATATTAAACAATAACATAGTAAATATGTCATCTAAAAGTTAATATAAGACTTACGAAACGCAATAATAAAAGTTTTTATCACAATATTTCATGACAATTTAAAAATGTGATCAAAGGCCGAAGACTTTTAATCGCGGGGGTTGACACAGCGTTTTATTAAACTCTGCTATATATTATGACCTCATTTTTCACCCACGATTGAAGGCCTTTATTCTATTAGTGTCAGTACATCGAGCTAAGAATTCTTACCTACTACATTCGACTATTGGCCGAGTCACCATGCTTTTCCAACAACTCTTGGCTTTAAGCAGTTCTGCGTGGCACGTCATTCCAACAAACATTTCAGCTCATAAGCTACTTGTTTGCATCAAGATTTTGAATCGATCCTACACACTTTGCAATCGACTAGATCTAATCTCTAAGATTAGTACCCCTAAACTTTTAGAGTGGGGGATAACTTGTATGGGAAAAAATCCATATTGAATATTTTACCCTTCAAAGGGGGTAGCTAGACCCGTACCACATCATAATACAGTTGGGTTCAACGTCACAACCCATCCATGTGAGTTCAACGTGATAGCCCAGTTACTTGGCTCTACGCAATAGCCCACCTTGGGTCCAACATCTAAGTCCATTGGCTCTACCATATGTTCTAGCTCTTGTTGACTCTTCAAGCTGCCTACTCTATGGGCAAGCCCATTCTATGAGTCACTTCACTCTACGGTACACCCCGCTCCATGGGCCGAGTCATCCTACAAGTCAGTGCACTCTATGATTCGAGTCACGCTACGAGTTAGGTCATCCTACACCAGGTCAATTTGCCATCCCATGGGTGACTATTGGCTTTTTAGCTCACTCTACATTAACTCCCCATGGGGGTTACATACCATTGAGTACTCCCTTAATGACCATCAATGCCTCATTATGGTCATCAACCCTTGGCTCTATACTCTACTTGATGTAGAGTTCAACAACTAGCCCCATTAATGAGTATAACTGCTGACTCCTCACATTGCCTCATTAAGAGCACACTCAACTCCCACATTCCTATATTTACATGTAGTATCCTCCTAAGAAGGGGATGCTCACTAGACTTTCTAGATCACACTGGATCTTTGGCATGCCCTTTCCTCTTGAGAGCTATCTACATTCTCTATAGTTGGTACAAATGTTCCTCCAATCTACTCCTCTCTACTGTAGAGTCCAGCTTTGGCTACTCTATAACACCGCCACCATAGCACTGCTCTTCAGCCATCCTACAATCTCTCCATGCCACGCCCAAACTGTGAGACCCCAGAAAATCCAAATCTTTAAATAGCTCAATCCTTAAGAATAAATATGGAATTAAGTGTAAATGATTGCTAAACACTAAATTACTTAAAATTCATTAATGAGGAATTACAAATTTTATGGGTAGTTGTAATATTAATTGAATGATAAGTTTGGAATTATAAAGAGAAGTTTTAAATTTGTATTAAGGTGCTTAAATGCAGCTAATTTTATTATGAATGAGAAGATGTGAAAATTTGGAAATAAATACATTTTTCATGAATTATTGTATAAGTATGAGAAAAGGGAAACTAAGAAGGAAAATGAAAAAGGTTTTAGATAAATTTTGGAGAGTTAAGTCCATGTTAAGATGGTTCAAATATATGCTTCCAAGCCTTGCCTGAACAACCTTTTCGGGCATGCACTCTCAAGCTTGCATGGACAAATCCTTCTGACTCAGCAAGCCCATTCTAGGCATACCCCTAAGTACGGCCAAGACCTCACCCGACAGAGTCTTGCTGCATGCCCAAGCCCTTCCGAGCTACTTCACCACTTGGCAAAGGTGACCCCAGAACCTTTAAGCTCTCTGGAACAATTCATGTTATGACTAGGCCAAGTCAAGATTCGTGAGTATTTCCTTCTGGCTATAGGAACAAGTTGTAGTCAGGAAACATTATCCAAGTCAAGTTATCCTTTTTATTGGGCAAAAGCTTACGACCAATTGGATGTCTCTTAACCTCTGATCAAGAAGCTTTTTTAAGTGGCATATAACTCAACTCCTATATATATGGAGTTTATACCCAATGACCAAGTTTAGTGGAAATCCATGTGTCACACTTAGAGCCCCATCGACTTAAGACCTTGAAACGTGTTAATCTTGGCTTAACTTTTAACCCCATTACATCCTTTTAAGCCAATAAGAAATAAGCTTTCATTGTAATAACAGAATTTAATTTCTATTTAAGAAACAAAATGAGAAGTAAATGGTTGCCACTTAAGGACGCACAACCCACTTCATGTTTCTCTTTTCTTGCCGGCCAAGAACACTAAAAGAACCTTCTTTTGTTCTTTTTCCTGAAGCCTGATCCATCCAAGTTTCTGGGATCAAACTTGAAGCTAAATCAAGGTAAGGGAATGCTTGATTAATTCTAACAACTCTTAAGATTTTATTCTCAAGTTGATGAATTTTTATATGAACATGCAAGGTGGTGTTCATAAAACTCAACCCAACCCATTGGAGGAAGAATCCATTCCAAACGTGAAGGTATAAAATCTATACCTTAAATTCTTGAAAACAAGTTTATTTAAGGATATACACATTCTGATTGGATTTTATTTGCATGCATGTGAGAATAGAGAATTTAGTCATGGGTTTGAGTTTGTGCTACTTCCCTGGACAGTTTCAAAAATTGAATTTGTATGCAGTAGTTGATTGGTCACATGAACTCCAATTCTTATGTTTCTTTGCTTGTGGAAATATCTTGAAGTCTAGTTTGTCCTGTTAAAATATCGGAGTAAACGTCTGAACAAAAATCATGATATAGGATTCTAAAGACTAAGTGCTCAACAGGGAACCAAAATGCTCTACTTTAAGAAAATCAAGGTTTTGAATGTATTTAAGGGTGTTAATTGCTGGATTTCTGAACATGAAAAAGTAAATAAGTTGAATCAAAATTTAGAATGAAATAAATAAATTATTTTGGGAATTTAGGAGTTTAATTGGGTAAGAAAATAATGTGTTTTGAAAACTAGCCAAACCGATGAAGTTAAATAGGCAAAGTATGATGCCTCTGTTTTTTATAAAATTGAATTAGTCAATGACACTATTTTAAATATATTTTCTTATGGAACAACTTAAAAGGGTTAGTAAGCTTTTGGAATTGATTTCCTTGATGAATGCCTTAAATTGACCGACTTTGAGCAATTTGAAAATAAGAAATCTTGTTGAAAGAAATTATTTTTAAGTAAAAAGGGATCTTTTAAACACAACATGTGAATGGAATTTCAAAACCAAATCTGGAGACAATGTTCTTTTACAACCAAGAAAGTTTTAGAGCTTATTTTGAATAAATTAGATTCCAAATGAGCTTTTGAAATGACTATGTGCAAGAGGTTTATGTTGAGCAAGTTTTGGTTAGGACATGATAACCAACTTAAGGGATTAGTATCCGTAAGATTTGATTCGTAACTTGCTATATAAAGTCTAAGTTCAAATTAATAACCCTATGCAAGGTTGAAAATGAAACTTTACTAGTTTCAGTCCTTTTGTTGAGTTGATTCTTAAACTAGTCTCCTATTGTTTAAATGGCAGGACCGATAATGATATTTTAATCGCTTCTAAACCGAGAATTGGAAAGTAGATTTTAGTTGTGTACACTCTACGTATTTTGGTTACATTTCGTGGGATCAAGGTTTTGGATTAATGGAGCACAGCAAACATGTAAGCACAAACCTCACCTACAACAGGGAACAAAACCATTTTTTTTGCAAATGCACATGCAGTGTACCTAATGTGTTGGATGTGAATAACTAGACTACTGTCTACATGTTTTCATGATCCAATTTATTGAATTAGTAAGAAGATAATAAAATCGAACTTATGAAGTAATCACTAAATTGGATAGGATAAATGCAATAAGGTTTGAAAGATCAACCTTGATTTGATGAGTCTGTTACGTGATTATTATATGTATAAATATTTTGTTGCATAAGAAATCTGTTTGAGCAACATAAATTAATAATAAAGGTCTAAATCTGAAGCATGAACAATAACTGATTTAAGGTGATAGATGTCTCTGATGATTACATGCTCATAATCTTGTTAAAAATTCAGATATTTGAATGATGACATCCATGTATACATTAACGATGAAATGCCCTTATATGGCATTATTTTCTGTTACCATGCCAAGTGAATTGTTACGCATATCAAAACATAGTCTTATTTAAAAGAACTTTCGTAAAATACCTTGATTGATGTTTTGCTCCTCATGATATCAAAATTGAGCATTTTTATGATAAAGGCAAGAAAGTTTTTATCCACTCATGATTTTAAGATTTTTATGTCGTACCAACCTCAAACTATGGGGGCATTCCTGCAATCAGTAAAGTTCTTTTATGTGACTACTGCCTCCATATTTGTGTGAGGTTACCCCACGGGTGTGCGGGTGACTTCTAGAATGGTTTTACCCGAGACCTTGTTGGGACTGAGCCTCCCAGTTGGTTTTGGGTGGCATGCACGGTATTGACAAAGGTGCCCAAATATTTTCAAGTTAAAATTTTTACAAGAATAAATGTTTTACGAGTTTCAACATTTTATTAAAAGTAAATTCATTTCATGTATACAAAGTTTGCACCATAGACGAACAATTGAGTATCTGTGATTACTATTAAGCTAATATGATCAATTTGAATTTGTATCTAGTATTGATCAACTTGTGACTGTATAAGTGAAGTCTATTTAATTATCATGAGTTTACAAGCTATATTTTATACAATACGCTAAGTAGACTGCACATATTTGTGAGTTGGTGTTTGTACATGTTGAGCCTTGGCTCACAAACTTACGTTCATGTTGTAGGTATCTAAGGTGACTCACCCGGCGTGATCACCTTCAAATTATCAAACTTGCTAGGAGAGAGTGTTCTGGAGGGTCAGTATGGAAACCTGTTACGCACAAAATATTTCCACAGTTATGGATGTTTTAAGTAATGTTTTTATATGTGTTTACCAATTGAATTATAATATTAAACCTGACCTTTAGCTAGTAATTCTATTTATGATTTTTATGAGTTCTACAAGAGTATTCAAGAAGATAAAAATTGATGAATAAGCTTTACCGAGAATCGAGGAACCGGTTAAGGTTTCCTCGAGTTAAAGAGTTTCAAATTCAAAATTGTGTTTAATAACAAAATACGTTTTTACTCTACAAAACCTTTCTAAGTAGTTTTAGCTTTTTAAAAAAAAATTCCTAGTTTTCACTGAGTTTGTTTAATTAAGTCTTGATAAAAGTCGGATCATCACACAAAACTCCCGATCACGATAACGTTATTGTGTTCTTATATATTCCATTGGATTTCATCCTACTTCGTTGATTGACTTAACCGTCGGAGTTCCTTTGGGCGACACCCCCCAGTGTCAAGGACTTCATGATCACATCTGATTTCTCTGTCTCACAAGTCAAACAGGTTGCTGGTGGCTCCATCAACACAAGAAATTCAATTGTAGATTCCGACCTTCTACAAATATGACAACCTATATAACTTTAACCCCATCTCTATATCCTAAGAAAACATGTTTTATAGATCTAGCATCTAATTTACCTTCCCTTTGATGTGCATATACAGCACAACTAAATGTTTTTAGATTTCTAAGGTTAGGTTTGTTCCCAATCCACATCTCTTATGGAGTTTTGAAGTCTATGGTTGTATTCAGTGATCTATTCACAAGAATGCAGCTATAGCTATTGCGTCATCCCAAAAGGATTTGCCTAAACCCAATCCACTCAATATACATCTCACTTTCTCTAGCAAAGTCATATTCATCCTTTTAGCAACTCTGTTTTGCTGAGGGGTGAACCTGATTGTTCTATGTTTAACCATCCCATTATCCTCACCAAATAGATTGAATTCCTTATTACAAAATTCTAGACCATTGTTCGTCCTAAGAACCTTGATTTTCTTATGCATTTGGTTTTCAATCATGATTTTCTAGCTCTTAAGCACATTATATGCATAAGATTTATTTTTAAGAAGATAAACCCAAAATTTCCAAGAATAATTATCAAATAAAGATTGGAAGTAAGAGTTACCTCCATGAATCTTGACTTGAGCTAGTCCCTATAAGTCGAAGTGAATGTAACCGAGTATACCTTTTGATTTGTGAGTGCCCATAGTGAAGCTAACTCGGTGTTGCTTCCCAAGAATGCAACTTTCTCAAAATTGGACACCTTCTACGTGATCCTCCTTAAACAACCCATGTTTCTCTAAGACTTGCAGTCCCTTGTTGCTGATGTGCTCCATCCTATTATGCCATATAATGGACTTGTTTTCTTTTGCAAACAAGCTAGAACCCAATTCACCTATCACGGTCATATACCAACCAACTCATATAGCCTATTCTTCATCTATGCCTTCATCACTATGACAGAACCTCTTGACACCTTTATCTTGCCATTCTCGGTCTTGCAAGATAACTTGGACTTCTCTAGTTAGCCTATAGAGATCAGATTTCTCTTGATATCAAGTACATACCTCACATCCTTCATAGTATTGATCAATCCATCAAACATCTCAAGTTGTATGTTTCTAATACCAATCACATAGTAGATGATATCATCTCCAAGACGAACATGTCCTCCTGCAGCTAGTTGTAGGAATTGAAGCCACTCTTTCCTAGGACACATGTGAAAAGTGCATCCCAAATCAAGAACCCAACCGTTCTTGTGGTCCAAATGAGAAACCATGATAACATCTTCATTGTGTTGAACACATTGTAACATCTCCGAGTTCTCGATTCTTATTTTCCTCATCTCTGATTTTATTTTGGCAATTCCTCTTACAATGACCATCTTTACCATAGTAGTAGCATGCCCTATTACCATTACCATTCCCATTGAAGTTTCTAATGGATTCCCATTGAAGTTCTTGTTGCCATTCCTATTTCCATAGTGTGATTTTGATTGTGATCTTCTTCTACTCTTGCTTTTCCCCTTGTAACCTCCCTTTCTACCATTGTGATACTTATTAGGAGTTCTCCCTCTAACATATAAACCTTCTCCATCCACATTGCCTTTCATCTTGTCTTGAAATCAGGGGATTTGATGGAGTTTATAACAATCTCCTTTGTAAGAGTATCTTTGCCATACTCTATTGCATTGATGAGATTATCCAAGGATTATGGCAAAGCAAGCAACAAAATCATAGCCAATTGATCATCCTCAAACCTTGTATTGTACCTAGCCAAATCTAGAATAATCTTATTAAATTCATCAAGATTTTACCACAACTCCTTAAACATATCGATCTTGAAACTAAAGAGCATCTTGAGCAAATAAATCTTGTTAGGGAGAGCCTTAACAAGATAGAGTCCATCTAACTTCTGCCACAACTCCATAGTAGTCTCCAATCCGTCACATTCTCTCAACACATTATTGGTAAGATGCAACATAAAAACACTATGGATAGTTCTTAATAATTTACCATTTTGATACTCGATAAATGTTGATGGGAATTTAGGAACCTTTTCGATTGTTGCATCAAGATCCCTCTCAGTCAACATAGCCTTCATCTTTTTCATCCATAATTGTTAATCCCCAATGCCATCAAACTTATCAACATCAAGATTGAAATTTCCCATCTTGCCAATATTTTTTCTAACATGCTTCTTCTTCAACCCAAGAAAATTGACAAAACCAGAAGTTTGATTCAAGAAATCAACACTTTTCAACCAGAAACAAATCCCACAAGATCAAACCTTCTCCTGATTCCTTTGAGCACCAAACCTAGCTCTAATAGAACTATTGATTTCTCATCCCTCTTGACAAACCAGTAACAAAGAAACTCAAACGCCTAACTTGTGATCACAAACTTAGATAAAACTCAAAGAATCAAAGGCACAACAACACAATCTTGATCAGAGAGTTCACCCAAATTAGCCCACGACTCCAGAGCTCCATTTTCTGAACCCTCTGCACTATAATGTTATGGAGTACAATCAAAATTACAAGAAGAACTCAGGAACTTTAGCTTTCTAACCCTCTATTTGGATCCTAAGAAAATGAGAGAAACACTTGGGATTTCCTAAGAACTAAACCCCACCTTTAATCCCAATTACACCCTCTCTGAAACCCAAACTCACTAGCAAAAGTTTCGAGATAGATTCTCTCTCTAGAATCTAAAATTTGGTTTCTCTCTAAAACTTGTACAAAAGATGTTCTAATCTAAAATAAGTAGAGAAAAGGCTTCATATAGCCATTACAATCTAATAAAGAAAGAGGGAAAAAAATATTAAATCCAAGCCATTAGATTGTGTGATATGGCACCATTTTAGCACTCCTAAGCTTTAATAAAATAGTTAGTTTTGATGAAGATTTAAATCCAAGCAACCAAAGTGAACATCTATTGAGAAAATGCCCAGAGACACAACGAGCAAGCCTATCTGCCGTGGCAAGAGACCCTGAGAAACTCCATACTAAAACCTGAGATGAAGGTGCCACAATGAACAATTCCATCCATCGCAATGTGCACTACATGACAAACAAAGTCGATAGCTTTTACTTCTTGCGCCATGGCCAACAAAGACGTTCATGTGACCAGAATCGAGTAAAATCCAAACTTTAAGATTTTGAAGCCAAACCTGCTTCAAACAAAATCCATTCCAATGTGCCTATAATTTTGTATCCAACTAAATATCAACAATTTATCACTCTTGAAGCATAAGCTTGACCCTTTCTAAGGCTTCCTTGGCAGCACATCGCTCTGCTTCCCACTCCTCACAAGCCATCATTGCTGCTTCTGCTTCCAGCAATTTCTTCTCAGATTCAACATTTTCCTATGTTATATGCCCAAATTTACTCTTCAAATCCATAGTCTTCACATTGCAATCCTTAATCTACTTCTCTACTCGAAGCATAATTTCCTTCATAATGCTAGCTTGTTTCTTAAGTGATTGTACCCACTCTTTACAATCCATAATACCATTCACTATTTCTTTATGTATATTTGATATCTTACTGAAGGTCGCTTTTTGTATTCTCATACCGCTCATTTATCTCTTCTAGAGAGATGTTGCCGTTTTGTTCTATTTCAGCAAATGATGGTGCGTAAGCAATGAACTTCCTCACACACTTGAAAAATTATCTATGATCGACTTATAGAAGCTCCAGACCAACAAATGTTCTATTCGCTACTTGTGTCATGGATTCATGACGAAGGGGAACCGTGGACTCAAGAGTAATGATCGGTTGATTTTGTATACATATAACTGCTTCCAGTAACAAAGGTATTACAAAGCTCCATTTCATACCCTAGTCTTTTACAACATGCATACTCGTTCACTTAATTAGCATTAATTGCCTCTTTTACTAATTTCTTTTAATTTTAGAATATATTTCACTAGTAATTGTTATACATTTATAATTAATTTTGTCACTAATTATCTTCATTTGATTAGAATTTACTTATTTTGCCACCTCCTTATATATAAATTTATGTTCCCTTTATAATTTAATTATCTTGCTACTTAGATATTGTTAATCCATATAATAAATGTTGAAATTTAATATTTATTATTTTCAGATTTTATTTTTATTAATATTGAAAATTTATACTTAAACTTTTATTCACTTCAAACTTGTTTTACTAAGCTTAATATTATATTTTTATCATTACTATTTAATTACATTATTCTCTTTTGTTGTTTTATTATTATTATTTAGTTTCTATCATTATTTATTATTATAATTAATTTTGTTATCATTATGTGTGTGTGTGTGTGCGTGTCATTATTATTAAATAAAAAATATATAAAATCCAAGATCAACGCTCTAGATCAACTGTCAATAATCACGATCAACAGTTAGGATTAATATCAATGGCCAACATCAACAGTCAATATCAAGATCAATGGTCAAGATCACCTTTATGGACATCATGGAGAACATTGTTCAATTTATTGACAGAGTAATAGTTTTTGTTCCATTTTTATTAATGTTTCAAAAATATTTTAGAATGTTCTATTTTCTTTGAATGTATTTTAATAATACAATATCAATAATTATGTGTATGTATTTTTGTGCTATTTAACCTCAAAAGTAAGATATTCCTACAAAATAAAAAACAAATTATAGTTTATTATATATATGAAAAGTTAAAAATTTATAATATTTATTCTACATGGTAATTTATTATATATTATATAAAAAGTTTTAAATAAAATTCTAAATTAATGAGTTATATTTATTTAAAAGAATGTAAGAAAACCAAAAACAAATGTTACAGCTCAATGGTAATACTGCTTTTCCGTCATGGTCTTTAGTTTGAAACTCCATGAGACACTTTGTGGATTTTTTTTTAAATGTTTTTAGATTGGATTAGGCATTCTTTACAATGGCCCAAAACGTGTTGAGTCGAAATATGAAGAAAAAAAAAATCAATGTTGGGCCGAAAATTACAGCCCACAAAAAAAAGTCTTGGGCCAAAATTTAAA
>WUAT03312917.1:0-10740 GCA_010015005.3 Ulmus americana | reverse complement strand
TTATGACTTGTAGTATTATTTTGTTATTTGTTTGGGTTTTGTAATATTAAAAAATTATTAATTTGCCTTAAAATGTGAAATTTAGGTAATTAGAATATTATATGTCTTAAAATTTGGAATAGGTTGCTAGAACAAAAAAAGGATTTTACAGTAAGTTTTTGATTTTGCATAATGGAAGAAGCTGCTGGTAGTGACAGAAAGCAGGGAAGTGGCAGCCAAAGAATTTGGATTTTTCAATTAAAAAAAATCTGGGTAAACGGGAAACCCGACGGAGACCCGTCCCCTATAGGGGAATCCCAGTCCTCGTCCCCGGATAACTTAATAGGGGATGGTACCGGGTATGGTATATGTAATAGGATGCGGGTCCGGGGATGGTATGGGCAAAAATCCCCGTCCCTGGCCCCGTTTACATCCCTAACCTTGCTATTTCCACAAGCCTGATTGTAGGAGATTGTTAGGTGTAAGGAGGTACTTGTAAGAATGGAGAGTTTACTTGATCTTCAAGATCTTCTCCATACGATCAAAAGAATGTGGAGAATTAAGTAGCTCCCCAAAACCTGCAAAAGCAAAATAATAAGCCTCAATAAAATAACAGCACGAAGAAAAATAATTTTTTTGACAGTTACCCACTTTTTGCCAGGTGAACATAATTTGTGGCACTCCCTCAACATTTACCAGGAAGTCGTCCGAAATAAAGAAAAAATTATTTTTCCAAGCCTTATCCGAAAAAGAAAGCTCAGTAATCAAATGGCTTCACCCTTTTCTTCTATATAAAGTATATCGCCCTTTCTCCAAGTCATGCTCCTTCAAAAAATAAGAGAATAACAGGTCAGCAAGCTCAGATTCTATGTCCGAGCTCTTCGGTAAAACTAACAAAGACAAAAGAGTCCTCCATACATTCGGAATGACTTGACTTGGGCTAATCCCAAAATTAGCAAATAAAGTCCCTAAAAAGCCTTGGGAACAAAAACCTAAATCTTAATACAAAAGCTATCTCATAAAAACAAACCCAACTTGAGGATCTCCAATCTTCTCACTCTTTCGGAGTTGCTACTCTCATTTGGTATTCATCTAGAATACCAAACAAGGTCCTTATCCTTGTCAAATCTGTTAAAACCAGTCTAGATTTTATGGCAGATGGTAGCAAATAAGTGGGCTGGGACGAAACACTAGTACTTGCGACTGACTGGGCCTCGATGGCACGATCAAGTCGACTCGCTTCAGGGACTTCAGGTTGATATTCTTCCAGGTTAAATGTTAGAATGGCCGACAACCTAGGAATGTTAGTCACCCTTGAGGGTGATATCACATCCGTACCTATCTCCACAGGCATATCCATCCAGTTTTTCGGACAAAAACCTTCGGTAGCACTTTCCATCTCTTCAACAAGCACTAAATCCACATGGAATGTGTCGCACAGATTAATTAAATGCAAACTAAGGTGCAATCTATTTTGAATTTCTTTTGTTAAAAAGAATTTTTGACCAAAAGATGAACATTCAAACCAAATCTATACTTTTCTAGAAACCTAAGTAAGCCATTTTCTCACCCTATTCTTCGTTTTACATAAAATTATTAATTTCCAGGAAAACACTATTCCCACTAATTTTTACCATCTATTTCCTAAAATTTCAGCTAATTTCCCTCTTCCAACAAAGAACATACCTGGGAAATACAGGGTATTTTACACACTAACATTCATTCCTTTTAGCCTTAAACACAAAGTTCTAAACATGCTTTATTTCTTATAAAACCTAGACAAAATATCCACCATTTCTGCTAAAACACTATTTTCATAAAAGCATACCCACAAAAGTTTTCGAAAATCATAACAATTCCTCAAGAAAAACATAGATAAGATGAATGTAGAGGGAAACCAACCTTTAGACAAGCAGACAAAGCAACACCAAGATGATACAAGGGTGTGAAAAGTGAAACTGAATCAAGGGTAGAGGGATTAAAAGCCCTCTTTCTTTTCTTGCCACGAGTTGACAATCAAGAACGACTGGCTCGGTTCCCCATGATAGTTGTCTTTTCCACTTTTGCCCAACCAATGAATGACACGTAATTGGGAAGATTCCCGCCTAAACAAAGCTATCATCATCCTTCCCGCCTTAGAAATTGGATTTTCTTACATGAAATTCTGAGCGGAAAAATATCAAAAGTGCATAATGAAACAACAATCCATCTTTGGGTGAGGCTTGGATCCAAACCCAAAAATGGGGGGCTAACTGTTAGGGTCAAAATTCTCACAATGAAAATGGGCCTTGAAATCAAGCCCATTGGACTAGCCTTGCACGGAAACATTCCATTCGGAACATATTGGTATGGAATTCTACTATTAATCTGAACGGAATCGATGCATCATTTGTAAATAATAAATCATGGCTCGACTAGAGCCAAACAAACTCGATCCTAATCTCCATATAGAATATCTTCAAAATTCATAGAATTATCCCCTGGGATAATCTCAACTGCTTTGACTTGCCTAGTGACCGTTCAACCATTTGAGCAGGGATCTCGGGTTATTTCTGAATTGAGCAAAGCACGATTGGAACTTCAACGAGAAGTCCCAAATCTCTATAAAAGGGTGCTAAAAGGCCTTCAGGGGGACAGAGGGTCTCTCAAACTCAAGTCGCTCACCCAACAAGCTCTCAAGAACTCAAAATCTCAATCTTACACCGTCATTAGTCCACCATACTCCAACCATCCATACTTATGCCTGTTTATACTCCGATCATCACTTTAGCTTCCGTTTTGAGCGGAATCACTCACTATTTCTATTTAAATTGGTATAAGAATTCTATTATTTCGACATTTATTTTGCCAATTCATTATTTTGCTTATATTCATATCTTGAACTAATTTGGGTGTCGGAGTGACTTTGGCCTGCACCACTCCGATGTCAAGGTTGCTTCACTCATTCTTTTTCTTGTTTTTGGTACGCAGGTTGTTGATGCCCTAACAAATTCAATTGTACATTTAAGCCTCTACAAATGAAAGATAAGCAAATTGAACATACAAATGAAAGATAAGCAAATTGAACATTCTCAGAAGGAGCACTCACAGAGATGGGAACTGGATTCAAAACTCAAGAAGATTTTGGAGAGTCAATTTCTATGACCCAAAGACTTATAAATGCTCTGCACTCTTGGAAAAATCTTAAACTCGAGGAGAGTTGGTCTTCCTCTTTTTTCTTACTAACTTTTCTTCTGCCTCTTCAGGAAATTCTTGGGGTATCAAAGGAGATGTATTCCTAAATTTAGGACTACTCACAATTGAAAAAGAAGCAAACCCTCTTGCCCTCTTTACAGGTTTAATCTTTCCCACCTCGGTAGAAGAATGAGCGATGTTAGCCTTCATCGCAAAAACAATAGAATTATGAACAAAGGTCACCTTCGAAATCTGACTTTGTATAGCCATAAAGGGAGCCTCTTTCAGAGGCTTCAGCAAAGGCACTTTCCTTAAAAGCCCCGAAGGCGAAAACAAATCCTCTGACCGAATTGTCTTCTTTGGATTTTTCTAGAGTTTCGCAAAAAGATTAGTAGTCCAAGCTATACTGATCAAATCCTTGAGAAATTCTCCCAAATCTACCCATTCCTCGTCACTAGGGTGAAGGATTGGAGATATAGCTCCAGCCCTAGAGAGTTATTCAGGTGTGGGTTCTCTGGTGTCTTGAGTGTTAGAATCTGTATCCTAGGGTAGATAAATTTTATGTATTAACATTTTGATTAAGTAATAAAAGATTTTATTTTGAGTTATTAAATTGTGTCTTATTTATGTTCATTTGTTGAATATATGCAAGTAAACTAGTTATCCAAAACTATATTATATAAACCTTGAATTTGACATATGAGGGGTTAATATGTGGAAAGATACAATGTCAAGGATATAGTTTAAATACATGGATCGTAATTGATGGAATAAAGTTGGACACTTTATTCATGTGAAGATTGTTATGAATCTATATCTCGTTTGGGATATAGCTTATCTTGGCTATCGAGGTTAAACTCTTATATAGATACATTGGTGTATATCCTAGTGGTGGATGTACATTGGGTCAGGGTTTAAAGTGGAATTGATTTAACATATCCGTTTGATCTAATCAATTCGTTTAAACAATCATAGACATGTATTTCTCTTAATCCTAAAATGTACTTATGTCTTTATGTTTGTGACTTGTGTCTTTTGATATATCAAGGATGAAACCTCTATGATAGTAGGTTAACTATTCTCGTATGTTGGAGACATGACTTGTAAATAATAAAGTGTGATTCATAGATATGGAATCTTGGCTCCAATTAGAGTAAATGTTATCCTCTTAAGGAATTGTTTGGGTTAATAGAAAGCAAATGAGCTCAGTCATTTGAGCATGTGTTGTTCAAATGATATTCTATTTTTGTAAACAAGGCTTTTCCATTATAAAATGATTGAACTTAAGATCTAATTGATCAATGAGATTAAACGGACTAGATCTCGAGTCGATATAGATAACACATGGGATGATACATGAATGATTGATCGTGGAAAAAAATATAATTATTTCATAATTACAGTATATAATCAAGAGTACAACTTTGGGTTTTTAGTGAAATAATTCTAAAGTTAATAATCGATTAGAAAATTGACTTAGAATTAATTTATCTATAATTATTGGAGCTTGATTATGTACGTTCAGCGGGTCCCTTTGCTAGCTCGAAATACCCCAAACTAATTCTTAGAATGGTAGTTCTAGGTCAACCGGATGAACTATGGCTTACAGATTATTTCTCAGATGAGTTGCGGGCGCCTGAATAATGAAAAACCAAAGTACAAAAATCAAGTTTCCATCCTGATTTTCTATTTTATATTAAATGGTTATTTGCATTTTTAATATAATTATATATTTGAATTGAAAATATTATTATGAGATAATTAGTTCAAATATAATTGTATTTGAACTATGGATCTTATTGAGAGATATTTTATTCAAATATAATATCTTAGATATGTTAATAGTTTAATTCAAATTTATTTTTATTTGAATTATAGATCTTATTATAAGATATTGATAAGATATTATCTTAGATTTAAATAAGTTTATTTAATTAAATATTTTCCTTTATGGATAGATTTAATTAAATAGGAAAAACTTATTATGTATAATCTAGGAGTTGGGTTCTGTATATAATATATCTATTTGTGATATATTAGTAATGTGAATTATTCCATTAGAGAGAAACAAGTGAGGCAGATAAAAATAGAGATCTCGTAGTTTGCATTGAATTACTAGATCTAGAGAGTTTTTGATCTGAGAATTGTTTGTGGAGAGTCTTGTAGAATTCATCAGAGGTGTGCCTACACACACATCAGTTTGATGGCTTGAGGATAGCAAAGAAGACCAATTAGTTGAAGTGCTTCTAGACGCGATCCAAATTACAAGAGGTAATTGATTGTGACTTAATTGATTATATCTAGCATTATGAGCTTGGATCCTGTTTTGGTTTTAAAATAATTTTTTTAAATTTCCGCTTTCGCTGCAATTTTTATTATTATTTTTCCAACATTGAGGAGGGGCAATTTGCCCCTCATACATAGGTTTTAACCGTGTGAAGCATTGATCAAAAGTTTTTGGAAACCTCTTCTTTAGCAAGCCTAAGGGGTTGCCGAAGTAGTGAGCAACATAGAAGGGGCCACATCTACCAATGGCATAAATATAGTCCTTATTAACAGCCCTATTTATGTGGATTGCATTAGTGTTGGGAGAAGCTAAGATCCTTTTCAGTTTAGCAACTCTATATTCCAAGAGAAGGGGGCAACATGGGCAAATAGTTGACTATCTGGGAGATATTTGTAGAGAAATTTAGAAAACTCTAGCCAAAACAGACAACACAAAGAAAATCCAAAATCGTAGGTGTCTTACCATAGTTAAGGGTCCTCCACATAGGGAACACAACACGATCGACAAAAGGAGCTTGCCAATTACTAGAAAGAAAGTATAGGTGCCTCGTTGCCCAATCCTTATCAGAAGAAGGTTAACATTGGAAGAGGCTGAAGGGTTTTTGCAGACTTAATGTATAACGATCAACATAGCAGACTTGGTTAGGCCATAGATATACTAGAAATCATCAAAGGTTAATTTGAGATTTGCGACAGTGTTGAGACTGATGAAACCCATAATCTGACGAATTGCATTCAGAGCGAGTTGCATTGGATGAAGGATGCACATGGTGAAAATGTAATGGATCAATGAGTAAAGAGGAAATCACAGAATCCTAAGGTGGAGTTCGCCAAGAACTATAGAACCTTGGGGAACATTTGTGCTATCAGTTTCCCAATTTTTGCAATTTTTGAGAAGAAGATCTAGAGAACATTCAGGAGGTTGATTTCCTAGCGGAAGCTAGTGGTAAGAGGATTAATCGGAGCAAAAATCGAAGTGACCATGGTTAATCTAGTTGAAAGTCTGGAAAATTGAAGAACGGAGTTGGGAATTAAGGTTAGGGTTCAATTAGAAGCTTGCTAGGTTGAGGATTGAAATTCAAAAAGCAAAAAAAGAGTAGAGTATGGGGCCTTGAGTATTTGTTTGAAATTTTGGTTCAATTTCTGAAATGGGGATCAAGAGGTTGAGGCGAAGATCAAGCGGTGGAAATGGGTCCAAGTTACAAAAGACTGTTTATTTCCAATATTTTATCATAATAATGCAAATAAAATGAGGAATGTTTTGGGATATTTTTCAAAAGGATATGTGGCTTGAATCCAATGGCTCATTGAGAATTAAATCTTTTAGGTAGAACGATGTCATTTAAATGAAGTTTCAGATAGTGACTTGGATTAAGAGGAAGACGTAGAGGAAAGAAATATAAGTCAAGCAAAAGTAGTTGTCCGAGGCAGGGTTAATGGTCTGAGTCAGAGGCAATGAAGGTGATTAAATAAAAAGGATGACGTGATTTATTTGGCAGTTGTTCCCCCGAGATTTTAGGAAAGTTAGTTATTCATTGTAAATATAAATATATATTAAGAAGGAGAAATTATTCTATTATACTCTCTTGTATCCAAATTTATAGTGTAAGAAACTCTTGTAATCTCTCTAGAAATCCAATCACTTCTAATACTCTTTGATTGAATGAATAAAATAATTTTCTGAAAAAATAATTTCTAGTAACAAACAAAATAAAAGAGCACTGAGATCATTTTATTTGTAAACTTTGACTTTTCTATTAAGTTTCTTTTGCAAACAAAAAACCATCAGACATCATTTATCAACATGTGGTGTGGTCAAATGAGTTGCTTCTTTTGCTAATTTGGCATGCTACTATGATTGGAACATGCCTTGTATCCCTATTATGGAAATTATGCATTATTATAAAAACATATATTTTCACATTTATCACATGTGTAAAATAAATATGAGAATATACTTATTTGAAATCTACACGAACTATTGATAGTTTGCTGAGACCCCCTTACCAAAATAAATATTATAATAAGTTCATACAATATATAGTTAAGAGATGACCACATCTGTGAAGAACAAAAACTATGGTTAAGAGATGACCACATCGGTGACGAACAAAAACTAAGGCTTTTGGATTATATTTTGCATTGGGAAGAATAGATTTGCTTAAAAAGCACTTGGTTTGGATTCATGCATAATGAGGTGGGTTACCAGTTCAACTTCTGTGGAAGCACAATCAAAATCGCTTTTTCAAAAAGTGCTTTAAAAATGTGATTTGTCTGCATTAAAAAAGTTTTGAAATAAAATCTGAGAACCCCACTAATTATAATGGGATTCTAAAGGGTAAATTTTGACAATGACTTCAAAACCTTCAATCTATGAAGTCAATTTTTAGTCATCGTGATCATGGAAAAATATTTTTGCCATTTCCTGTGGGAGTAGTCCGTACCATAAAGGTACTGTAAATAGTTTAATTAAAATAGTTTTTTCAAAGTCGTTATTTTTCAGTCACAACAGATACTTTATTCTAATAAGCAAAAAATGAAAGGTTAGAATAGTAATTAATCATAGGAAAATGTTGAGTTTTCCAAATTTTATGTTACTTTTTAGATTGATAAGTCGGTACTAATATTTATCTATGATTTAATAATTATTTACACTTAAAATAATAATAATTTAGAGAAAATTAGGTGAGTTCAGAAATTATCAATCTGAAAGGGACATTAAATAAATAAATAAATATTGTTCAAAATTAGATGTGAAAAGAACATTTGATGAATTATTCTTCCTCTCAATTTTTTTTTTCTTTTCTTCTCTTGGATAATGCAAAAATTCAAAATGTCTAAGTTAATGGAGACTTTTTAAAATAAAAAAATAAAATAAAATAAAAGCGTTTTCGGCCTAAGTTACGCCCAATGTAGCTTACTATGGCCTTTTTGAATCGCCAATCTGGAGTATTTTGGTATTCTCAACTAATTAGGCCCCATTGAAGACCCGAATTTTATTTTATCCTAACATATCCTATTATCTAAAAATTTATAAAATACTTATTTTTTTTATATTTTAATAATTATTTTATTATATATTTTTAATATTCCCACCACTTTTTACATCATCTACATATTTAATCATTTCACACATTAATTTTCACCACCTTTTACATTATTCAACATATTCAATCATTTCATACACTAATCCTCATCATCTTTTACAATTTATATTATTAATATACTCATCACCTTTTACATATAATATTATTTTTTTCATATTATTTTATTATCAAATCTCAATATCTCTACCACTTTTTATATAAAATTATTTTATATATAATACTCCTCTTACTTTTACTAAAAAGTTTAGAATCCTGTTTAAAAAATTATCCTACTCATAATTACCAACATCTTATTTAAATCACGTCTCAAACGGACTCATATGTTTAGAACATTATTCTGAACAAGATAAACGAAATTACATCTTATACCTTCTTTTTCAAAAGCCATTATATTTTTACAACCATTTTAAAATCATTACATTTATATTACATTTTTTTGTAAAATATTATTTTACCCTTTCATTTGCTTTCCTGTCAAGTGTATAATAACAATAAATTTCTTTGTAATTTATCAGTTTGTGTAAAAGTATAAAAGGTAGAAAAGTTCTATTTTTGTACTGAATTTTAAACAAAGGTATAAATGTTATGGAGGCTAAAAATAGGGGTAATCATGTAGATTCCCTGACAAAATATGTGTTTAAAATAATATTCTGAACAGAGTATTTGAATTTTTGTAATTTTTTTTATTGTTTAATTAGATTAATTTAATTTAATTAAGTTATAATTGGACATTACAATTACTATTACCATTACAGTTATTATTACCATTACAATTATTATTATCATTATAATTGTTATGAGAATTTTTATCATAGTTGATCTGGAGTCTATGTCATTGCCTACGTGGCACGTAAATTCGGAGTCAACCCCAATGAAAGTGAGCCCACATGGGGTTATCATAGACGGCCTAGAAAAGCCCCAAGGCTGCCAACCATGATGGCCTAAGTAGCTGCCCAAGCTGCCTGTCGAGCTGGCCCAGGCAAGTGCCCGGGTGCACCAGCTCGGCACCCCTTAGGCGGCCAGCAAGCCCCACCCGCGGGCACCAGTTTGGCCTAGCATACCTTGCGCGCGCACCAGCTCAGCCGCGGCCGCGTTGTCCTATCAGCGTGCCCCCGCATGCAGCGCTCGCCCCTTGCACCTTGTGTTGCGGCCTGAGCACACCCGCACCCACACGATGTGCGCCCGCGTCCTGCCTTGACTTGCCTCGCACCCGCACAGCGTCCTGTGCACACCTGGCACGGCCCAGCCAGGGCTAGCCTAACGCCTAGGTCAACCAGCCCAGCGCCTAGGCCAAGCCATGCCATTGGTCGACCCAGATTAGCCAAATCCCGTCTTCGGACTTTTTGGGGTGCGCGTCACAATTTTGATTGCCTCGTATGTTCGTCTCAGCTCATAAAATCAATTATTTACCGAGTCCATTCAATACGCTTGCAACATGCTATTTTTCTGCATTTTTGAGAAATTCTTCAACACTTAGTCAAATTACGAAAATGCCCTTATGAAGGAAATTATCAAAATGCCCTTCTAAATTGGCTCATCATTCAATTGGAATATTCCTTGAATATTCCATAGAATATTCTATGGATATAGCCACTAATATAGGAGAAGTTGAGCTTATCCATCTCCTATAAATATCTCTCATAATTCACTTTTCAAGGTAGCGTAATACTCTCAACTTATTGGATATAAACTGTTATCTCTATTTGCCCTTTGTCCCTCGACCTAATTTAAGCATCGAAGTTTAATCGAGGAACATCTCCCTCGATTCTCTAACTACCTTTTCTTTTGCAGACAGCTCTTTTGGGAACTTTTTGGATCGACTTAGTTCTAAATCACATTGCCATCTTGGAGGAAATAGCTTACGTATTCAAGAGATAGTATACGTGAAACACTTTGACCATTGACCCCCTTTTTTTTGTGTTAACAACAATTACTATTATTATTATTATTACTATTACTATTAGAATTACAATTATCATTATTATTATCATTACGCATTAATATTACTATTATCATTATCATTACCACTACTATTATCATCATCATTACAATTATAATTATCATTATCATTACCTTTGTAGATGGTAGAATCCTACAATTAAATTTCTTATGTGTGCGAGGCCGCAGGCAACCTATTTAACCTGTGAGACAGAGAAATCAGATGTGATCGTGAAGTCCTTGACGACGGAGAGAG
>WUAT03312807.1:0-10741 GCA_010015005.3 Ulmus americana | reverse complement strand
TTGGGAACGATGGTCGGAAACTGTTGAGGTGGTATAAAACCACCTGACGGAGCCATAAAGTTTGGTTCCCTTTTGAGGGTTGAAAACCCCCCCTTCGTGGCGGTGATTGGCTGAGCAACAAGCTTGGCGATTGGCCGGAATGGAGGAGGCCGTGCCGAGCCAGTTGGCGGCAAGGAAAGGCCGGCGGCGGCGGCGGTGTTGTGTGATGAATCGGTGGTGATGAAGAGAGTAATATGTATATATATGTATATGTTTATTATATGTTTAAAATTAAATAAGTAAATAAATATTATGATATAATAATAATAATAATAATAATAAGAATATAAATTTTGATATTTTCGTAATTTAAATTGTAATTTTATTTGATGATTTGAATATTATTATTATTTTTATTTTTTTTATTTGAATAATAATTATGTTTCGACAGTAATCTTACTTATTACAATAATTATATTTGAATAATAATTTTGAACTAAAATATTATTTAAATTACAAAAAAAACATACCCCATTATACATGAAGAGGTAAAAATACAGTTTAATTTTATATTAATTATTTACCATTTTTTTTTTGACTGGATTAATTATTTACCAGTGCAAAAGCAAGTGTTGTTACATATTTGCATGCTTCGTATTATAATCTGACAAAAGAATTAAAACGACCTATAGTAAATTGGAGAATGACACAGTTCGATTCTGTTACATCTCTAGAAATTTGTATTAAATTAATTAATATTTATAGTTATTAGAGGCCTTCAAATTCAATTCAAGGTCCGTGATTTATATTTTGTACGTAGTAAATAATACGGAGTTGTTCATAAGTCATCATCACCAGAAGTGGGTCATGGAATTAGCTATATTTCATTTCCTAGAATGTTCAGACTTGCAAGGCAAGTCAGGATTAGGATAGTATAAAAAATACCCTTTCCTTTTTATTTACGTTTTTTCCTTTTGGCTTTTTGGTGCTACATCCTTTTAAATTGCTTCTTTTTTAGTTTTAACTTTGTGTTTAATCTCAAGTACGATTGCCAGCCGTCTGATAGCGATCGAACGGTACTGTGCAAAATTTTGTGGCTGGGAAACTTCCACTCTGTTGTTTGTACCTTATTAGGTGAGCCATCGTCAGAAGAATGGGAAATAGAAACGTGAGAGAATATGCCGAAACTGTGGTAGTATATTATTAATTCTTTTTAGCAAACGGTCAACTAATTATCTTGTCTAAGATTTTGTGATCCATTAAATGTTGACTTCTAGCCACAACCATGTGATTCTGATTACCTACATGTACAGATCAGAATAACCATAGTTTATCAATTAATCTAAACTAATAGTAATTTTTTTTTTTTGGTAAACTAATAGTAATTTAAATATTATGTGTTAGTTATTAGGAATTAGGATAGTTTTTTTTTTTTTGGTCTGATTTTACATGTTCGGCTAACATCTATTTAAGAACAGCTGAATAGAGTAAATTATTTAGTAAATGATTTTATGCATCTTGTCCCGCCCCTCCTTTTTTATTTTTTTTAACAGGTTTTGTACTAATGGAATCATTTAAAGGAGGTCAAAAATGAAAATCAAACTTTTTTAGGCCGGCATGCGTCTCATCTTAACAGTTTTCACTTGCTTGGTCTGATGTCATTTTGATGATGTCTCGCTTTCCACTTCTTACTCTGGACAAACTTTATTTGGATTTCTTTCTTAGATATTTTGTCATTATATTATTTTATATTCCAAAGCATTTATTTTAAATCACATTCAATTTCTTTTATTTTAACTACTCAACAATTATTATCTCACGCTCTGATTGAGAGTTTAGAGTAACTTATTTCTTCGAGAGTTAATAAAAATTCGTTAATACTACAAGTTGTTGCTATATGTCGTCGTAATAGGTTCGTGTCTGTTGTCCAATTGTAACGACTTTTTTGTCGTCGTTATAAATCTAAAAGCTATGTCATCGCTATATTATTATTTTTATTTTTAAAAAAATTTGCTTTTAATTTGTTTGTAATTTGTCTTTATTTTGTTTTATGAAATAAAATTAATATTTAGAAAACTTAGTAATATAAAAAAATACAAATAAAAATAAATATTCATAAGTTAATTAGTTATACAACACAACAAAAATAACCTAAGGATCCCTTAACTCAACATTATCTTCGTCGTCGTTTTTGTCCTAATCATTTTGAGGGAAGAGGTTGTCCGAGAGCTAAATGTTAGGCTACTGAGATTGCAAACTAACAACAAGGCACCACATAAAATCCGCATAAGCTTGTGCCATTGCATTAGGCCGCTTTGCTTCAGCCCGAATAGCCAACTTAGAATGACTGATGTTAGTACAAATTTTGCCCCAACTTGTATAAATCAAATAAAAGCTCTCCTAAAATAGAATAAAAGCAAGAAAAAATAAGGAATGAGACCCAATCTATAGTGGTTTGACGCAAAAATGATAGCCTACGTCCACTAGTTTTTGGTATTAGTTTGCTTTTGGTGAATACAAAAGATGTTCTGCTCTGGTTTACCCACTTCCCGAAACTTTGGAAGTGGAAAATCTTAAAGAGAAGGAGGGGAGACTATTTGCATTTTTTGTTGTATATTTTCTCTTGTGTTGTTGTAGTGTTTTCTTGTTGTGTGTGAGAAATAAAATTACCCTTATATATTGGGCTTTACTTGTACAAAGAATAATACAAATAGGTTGTTATGAGTCATCATTGTAAAAATCAACTTTGAAAGGAGTGACAGATGTAGTGGGTGACGTGGTTCAATAAAGATAAATGTGTCAGCATGGGGCCCATGTCTGTTAATGAATATTTGGTCTTTTTCAGCCATTTCCTTGCATCGTACTTGATTTGGTGTCCACTTTCTCACATTGTGACTTCCATCCCCAATCTTGTAGAGTATTCTTTTATTTTTATCTCTTAACTTATTATTTTTGATGTTTTCCCTACCACATATCGAAGTGCAATTGATCCTTCGTGAATGAATTTCTCAACCCCCCCCCCGATGGGTCCACCAAAAAAGGAGTTAAAATTTCAATTTTTGTATAGAAGCTTATCTTTTTTATTTCCCATTTAAAAAGCCACAATTTTCTCTCTCCTTTTTTGCCATATATCGCGATCTTGAGGGGTTAAAACTCTTTTGAGTTTATCTCTCGCACATAACCCCCTTTTTACTCATTTACTTTTCTTTTTATCATGGACTTTTTGGTTTCCCTCCTAATAATTTAACCTTCCATATACTCCATTGACAAGTCAAAAGAATTTTATTTTCTTTCTTTGCTAGGTGTCTTCATCCCATTGGCCCTTAACTCTTTTAGTTTGGTTTCTAAAACTCCAAACTATAAACTCCATTTTAAACATTTTTCTTCCTCTTTTTTCTTTTGTACTTTCCTTTGCAGAGAACTCTTTTTCCTTCGAAGCTTCATCTTCCAAGCTTCAAGAAATAATCTTTGAACTTCGAATCACCGATCTCCTCACCTCCAAAACTTTCCCCCATCTCATTTGTTGCCTTTTTCGATCGAGACTCAGGAGCTTTCTAGCGGGGCCTTATTCATCACAAATCCCAACTCTCAAAGGCCTTCCTTTACATTCTCGTGACGAATTGCATTTGTTTTTCGAAGGTAACTCTTCTAGGGAAAAATTCCTACTTTGGAGTACGATTTATTAGTTGAATCCGAACCAAATAAAATTATTGTGTTTCTCTTTTTTCTTCCTGCCTTCTCTTCATCTTATTCTTTGATTCACTTGGTGTTTCTTGATTGTGAGAATTAATTTATTGGAGTATTCTACCTTATTAGATCCTCAACAATAGTGTTAAAATTCATACTAATATTAATTTCCTTAGTTTAAAATTTAATATTTATTATCTTTAAGTGTTTATACAATTATATTATTATAAAATATTTTTGGTTCAAATGCCTCTCAAAGTTTCTCTTCTTTTGCAAGTTGCCTCCTAATGTTGTTTCTCCTCTTTTGCAAGTTGTTTTCTAATGTTTCAAAATGGATTTTTAACCAGTTAAAGTTTCCGTTTAGTGACTTAAGTGACAAAATTTGTGATTTAAATAACAGAAATAGTGATTTAAATGATAGAAATTGTGCCTTACTCGATAGAAATAGTGACGTAAGTCACAAAAAACACAATTTCAATCATTTAAGTCACTATTTCTGTCATTTAAATCACAATTTTTATCACTTAAGTCACTAAACGGAAACTTTGACTGGTTAAAAGGCCATTTTGAAATATTATGAGGCAACTTGCAAAAGCGAAGAAATTTTAGGAGGCATTTAAATCATTAAGTCAATATTTTTTTTTTCAAACAAATTAAACTATGAAACATCAGCACATTGATGTTCTTCAAATATCATATATATTTAGTTTTAAAACATACACAAAACTTCATGATATTCTAACACGCTTTATTTTTACTTGTTTATTAGAGCATCTCCAAGGAGGTTCTATTTATTGTCTTTGGCTAAAATAAGGAGATATTTTAGTAAATTATCCACTCCAATGGACTCTCTATTCTTTTAGCTATTTTGAAAAAAACTTTTTAACTTCCTATATTTAGAGAGACACTTCTTGTTCTCTATCTTTTTAAAATATTATTTTATTAATACTTTAAATTTTTTGAATGAAAACATGTATTTATTAGCCAAATTTTATTTTAAATTAAAAAATATTAAAATAATTTATATTAGTTAAATTAGAAAATATAATTAAAATGAGTAATCAAAAATTACTAATTAAATAAAATTTTAATTAATTTAGCTAAATACTAAAAAAAATAGAAAGTAACATTGAAAATGCCCTTCGCTCCTCAAAACAACTCGAAGTAAATTATCTTCCATTTTGATAACGTGCATAGTGGTATAGATGTGCAAGTGCAACCTATATTCACGTTAGTTATGTTCTTCTTCTTCTTATTTTTTATTTTTATAAAAAAGAACAGAAGTGTGAACTTGAAGAACGCAAGGCCAAAACTCTTGACCAAATTCGTGGAGCTAAATAAATTCATGTGTGTCTAATATTCTAAACTATATTATACGCCAAAACTCTTATCTGGAAACATAGGGTTTCCATCCAAGTTCATATAATTTCCTCGTACGCGGACCCACACTCACCGTGACAGACAGTCGAGAAAAGAAATTGTAAAATAGAAAGTATTAAGATGGAAAGTGGGAAACACAACCAAACACATTTGCATAAGTGGGTTACATGAAATCTGGTTTTAATTAATTATTAAAAAATTAATTAAATGGAGACATGTTTAATCTCGTTGGACCAAAACATGCCCGGAGTGTCTCGCGGAGAGATATGCGGCGCCGTTGTATGGAATCAAAGCCCTTCTTCGGTTTCTCTCTCCCGCCTTAATGTCAATACCTCTTTCGAATTTGCCGCCAAATAGCTTTAACGGTCAAAAAAGTATACGCGTTGGAGAGACCCAAGAAAAAAGGCGGGATTTCCAAAATCATGTCTGAGCTGTCACCCACGTGTCGCATTCCTTTAATCTCCTCCTCGTACATGGCTCTTCCACAATGCGAAAAGCCAGCTCTGGCTTTAATAATGGGGCCCAGTTTGCTTTTTATTTTTTTAATCTCTACTTAATTAGAAAAATCGAACTGGATATTCCCGTGATGACATGGATGGTCCTACCACCGTCGATCTAGCGGGAAACGAGTGATGTTCCCGCCAAACGACTTAAATGAGACGGAGGAAAGAACCAAAAAGGCAAAAACCAATGCCGAACGGCGCGGCTCAACCGCTCAAACATGTCGTTTTAACGGACTTTTGCTTTTATTATTATTATTATTATTTTTGAGTAGAGGCGACGCGCCTTTGAATCTCTTCTTTAAAACAATTTTTCAAAACAATGTTCCAACCTGACCCAACAAATTTTATATTATATTTTATTATTTAAAATTCTTCAAAAACTATTATTTTTATTTATTATAATTATTATCTGATTTTATTTTATTCTATAAACTCTATCACTTTTTATATTATTCTACATTATTGTATTATCTTACACACTTAAATCCTATTATCTTTTAGATCTTACACACTTATATCCTATAATTTTTTACATTGAGTCTGTTTAAGATGTGATTTAAATAGGATAATTTTTTGAACATGATTTTAAATTTTTTGGTAAAAATAAGTAAGTTCATAAGATTAAAAAATAATTTATGTAAAAGGTGGTGAAGATATTGAGGTTTAATATGAAAAAATAATATTTTATATAAAAAGTAGTGAGAATATTAATAATATAATGTAAAATGTGATAAAGTATATGTGTGTAAGATATAAAAAGTGATATGATTTAAGTGTGTAAGATGATAAATTAAGATATAATGATGTAAAAGGTGGTGAGATCCACAAAATATGATAGAATATGATTTTTGTTAGAATAAGAAAAAGAATGAGTTTTTAGATTTTAGAGAATAGAATATGATAGAATTTTTTTGAATCTTGTCTCAAACAGACCCATTATATTATTAATATTCCTACAATCTTTTACATATTATATTATTTTATTATTAAATATCAATATTTTTACAACTTTTTATATAAAATTATTTTTTAATCTTGTAGACTCTATTTATTTTTATCAAAATTTTTAGAATCTTGTTCAAAAAATTATCTTGCTCAAATCATCAAAATTCTATTTAAGTCAGGTCTCAAACAATCCCAATTTATAAATATATATATTTCGATAACATTAATAAAATTACTCTAAATTATTTTTAAAAAAATTATTCTAAATTTTTAGACATGTTTTAATACACTATTTAATTAATATTTTGTGCTGCTAAATATAACTATGTTAGTTTAGTAATACACAAAAATGCAAATACTCAAATAACTATAATTTATTTTTTGAAAAAAAAAATATATATCACTGTTCAAATTCGGAAACAAACGCATAAAAAAAAAAAAGAACACAAATTATGAAAAATAAGAATGAAAGTAAATGAAATTAGGAAAATGCTTGTAATTTTTGTGTAAAATTCAATTATATATTCATCCATCAAATTTAGAAGGATTGTTGTTTTTATCCCTTTAATTTATTTGTTTTTGAAATTTTTTATTAAAATAATAAGGTATGATATGTGCTTTATTTTTTTATTTTTACTTATATTGTGAAATGTTTTCTAAAATTTGTAAGAATTTATTTGTTACTTAAAATTAAAAAAAAAATTAAAATATTTCATACAATTATAATTTATTAATGTTTGTACATAAAATATTTTTTGAAATTTGAACGATTTTGTATAAATATCAATTAACAAGCAAATTTTAAAGACACAAATCCTTGAGCCAAAAAGTTTTATTCTTTAAATTTGTTTTGTAATAATATCTTCTCTAAGTAATGCACAACACTCCACGTGGCAGAATATTGTTGAAAACAGAATACCCGGGGCAACCACGGTGGTTATTGTTGTAATAGTGGAAGGCAACGCAGGGGGGGAGATAGTTAGTGTCAGAAAGACAGCACCCAACCAGCGAACGTGTTTTGTGAGGAGCTTGCACGTGATTGTCAGACAAACACCTCTCCCCCTGGGACCACGTAGCCTATCCTCTTCCTCTTCTTCTTCGTTGACATTACTCCTATTCTCGCCACGTGTCACAAATTTCAAATTACAAACTTTGCCGTTAACAGACATAATCAGGCCGAAGACGTGCCTCCACGACTAGCTCTAAACCCCACCCGCGTAATCGTACGACAAAACCAATAACATATCGCCACGTCATCAACAAAACAGTTTATTATATTCTTATATTCGAATCTCTTTCTTTTAACGGTTTTATACACCGTTATTTTATAACGGACTCGCGAGGGTTACGATATAATACGACGTCAGATACAAGAAAACCGGCCGAAACAAATTGTCAGGGAAAAATCCGAAACGGGGCCGGTGAACCGTCATGATTCGGGTCGGCAACTCGCAGCTTAATTATCAAGTTATCTCGAAAGTGTGGGACCCACTACCCGCCACGTGCGCTGTCCCTGCCCGTCGATGTAGAATCAGCTGCTCTCTCCTGTTGCAAATTGAGTCGATCACACGCAAAGGTCAAAATGCCAGACGCCACGTGTCATCCTTGTTGGACTCGAGAACCACTACAATTAGGGGCTCGTATGACGTGTCGCATTATGATTGGTGAGGTAGGGAGAAAAAAAGAGGGGAGTCGGTCAGGAGGGGCAGGCACTAGTCACGCATGTGAGCCCTCTTTTCCGACTGTCTCTCTCTCTCCTCTTTGCGTATAGGCGTGGTTTCGAAATTATAAAAATTAAATATTTAATTATATTAATTGGGGAAATAATAAAATATCTTCTAAATATATATAAGAGCCCCCCATGAGGCAGAGTTAAGAAGAAGGCGTGCTTTTCGCTTTGGAATTGAGTAAGAGAGAGAGAGAGAGAGAGAGGAACTCAAGAAGAAGAGGTAGTAGAGAGAGAAACTACTGTATTTCTAGTTAGAGAAAGTTCTTTGGTGAAGGTTGTTAATGGCGATTTGCTTGAAGGTCTGAAGCAATAAAGAGAAGTTTTGAGGTATCTATTAGCAAAGAGACCTCTCTTTCTGGAAACTTGAAAAAGCTTTTATTAAAGCTTCTCCTTCGTTTGAGGGGCTCTGGTTTTTGTGTTGAGAATTTGAAGGAAAACATAAGATTAGAGATGGAGAATTTGTGTTGAGAATTTGAAGGAAAACATAAGATACAATCGAAGGTCTTTTGAGTAATGTCCTGACAGGAGACAATGATATTCGAAGTGCCAAAACCTCTGTTTCCATGGCCGTCACACACACAGAGAGAAGGCTTCATCAGATGATGTTCGCCGACCGGGATTACGAGAGGAAGCCTATCTTGCAGCGTCGTGTTGATTCCCCTGCGGTCACTGTACAGAACTGGACAGAAAGGGGGTATTCAGCTGTAAATATTCAGTGCAAGGATAGAATCAAGCTTTGGATTTTTGTTGAAACTGTGCAACTCGAATGGGATTTTTCTATTGGATTGAACATTTTTATTGTAATTTAGAAATGAGAAAAAGAAAAGAAAAGTTTGTTCTTATTTTGGGAAATGGTAATTTGTTTTGGAGTTGCGTTTGTGAAAATATGATGAAATTCCATTGAGAATAGGTTTGTTTTAGTTTAAATTTGTTTTGATCTATGTTGGAATGGATATGTGTTAGAAATATTAGAATGGATTTGTTGGCTTCAATGGGATACTTGATGCCAATTGCAATCAGAATGTCAAACAGATAAGAAACTGGAAGAAAGCCCAAAATTCTCTTTCATGTCATGTTTTTTCACAGGCAAGTTTTGATTACAATATAGGTTTTTTATTTTTATTTTTTCTTCTTGAAATCATTTCAATATGGATTAATTGTAAATCTTATCTTGTAATAATTTGATTATTTGTTTTTTTAATTTCTTTGCTTGACAATCAATATTTCAACAGTTTACCAACTATACCATTTATGCAATTCAAACTTTGTTTTATTGGATTTGTGTTGGAATGAATTTGGGTTTTTTTAAACTTTCGCAAAGTTGTGGCCAGGAGTGGGGGTGGCCGGCCAGAGTAGCCGACAGTGGATGGGTTGCGCCAATAAGGTGATCAACATCGGGAGTTGTAATGAAAAGAATAAGAGAGAAAAGAAAAAAATAAAAATAAAATTATTATTTTTTATTTACTAATGTTTTTAATAGTGGGCACGTGGCTTCTTTTTGTAGTGCAAATGTGTCCCTTTTAACAGAGCAAAAAATGGAGGGATAGACGAAGCTCCTTCCCCCTCAAGTTCAAAGGTATCTGATGCTAAAAAAAAGCTGAGGGACCGCATCGTTAACACTAGCAAAGTTATGGACTTGTGGTGCCAAAAAAAACCTCAAAATTACCTCCATTCGGTCTCTCAAAAACTATAGCTGAAAAATAATCTAGATCAATCAACTGAAAAATACAAAAAAGTGACTGAAAATCAAATTGAATCCAACAGCTAAAAAAGTGACAGAATTACTCATAAAATCAACGAGAATTCATCTGTGGGTCCTCTATTGTCTTCTTCAACCTCATCTCGATATCTTCTCAATCTCTCTCTCTTTCTCTTGGATCAATGTCAACTCGATTTATTAAAATCAATAAAAAATAAAAATGGAGATATGGAAAGCAATGATCCATACTCTCAACAATTTTGATTGAACAAACGGTAAATGAGTTTGATCTCACCAATGTAGAAGGTTTCATCGGCTAAAATTGGATACGAGGTTTCTTCTCTTGAAAAAAAAAAAAAGCAAAAGAAAAAAAAAAAAGCAAATTCGAATTCTTCATTATCATCTTCTTCTTCATTGATTTTTGATTTTTTTTTCTTTCCATATGGGTTTGAATCAAAACTGATTTCCCATGATGGGTAATCAAAATTATCTTCAGAAAACTCACTTTCCCAAATTGGGTCGAAAATTGAAGAAGAATCATAGCCATTTTTTTTGTCAAAACTTGTTCACAACTCTGGTTGTGTCACTACTAGAAAAATATTATTTTGCGACACAAAATAAGCAGCAGTTTGTAAAACACCACTGCCAAAGAAATACTGAAAAATGAAGCAGCAGTTTCTTAAAAAAACCGCCGTTATAAAAGGAAAAAAATTAAAAACCACCACCTAAAGATAACTTTATACGGTAGGTTTTTTTTTTTTTTTCTACCACCTAATGTTTTTCTCCTGGCCTGGTGCTATCGCGTTGTTTTATTAGAAC
>WUAT03312696.1:0-10741 GCA_010015005.3 Ulmus americana | reverse complement strand
TTTTTTGAGTGGTGGAGTTTGGATGCTGATAACCCTTACTTTGAGGAGGAGATTGAAGGAATAACTTCAAACATTTGTGGCCATGATGGTTCAAGTAGTAACGTTGGAGATGGTGGAGATGGAGTAAGCAGTAGTCTTGTAGGAAAGGAGTACAATGAATATGAAAATATGCTTGCTGGTTTTAGGGGTTTAAGAACAACAGTAATGATGTTGTTTGTTGTAGTAGTGATACTTGTTTTTGTTATTGTAATGAAATGAGAAAATCTGATGGAATGGTTTTAGGTTGAAAACAAACATTTGATGTAATGGTCTCTGGTTGAAAAAATGAATGATTACTGGTTTAAGGCTCATTTTCCTGATGTAATGGTTTGTTTGTCCTTGAATTTTTACTGGTTTAAGTTGTTTGGTTTTTTTTGGGGTTGTTTCTATTGCTGGTTTGTAAGTGCAGAAAATAGAAAATTTTTGTGAATGGTATATCTTTTTCTTTTTTGTACCATTTTAGTGCTCTTTACAGGTTTTATTAGTGTTAGGTTAATGAAACAATTTAAATGGTAAAATTTTGATGTCTTATAAATAGAAAATAACCAAAATCAATTGTTTTTTTTTTTTGGTTGTTTCTGTTGCTGGTTTGAAAGTGCAGCAAATGGTAAAATTTTTGTGAATGGTATATCTTTTTTTTTGGTACCATTGCAGTGCTCTTTACAGGTTTTGTGTTAGATGAATGACATAATTGTATTGGTAAAATTTTGCTGTCTTTTAAACACAAAATAACCAAAATCAATTTTCACAATTCAAATACAATGTGCAAAAACATTAACACATTTTAACCAAAATGTAATACTCTTTACTGCTCAAGAACTTGTTACATTAATTAATCCAAAAAATGCTATGAACATACACATAGCTTACAGTAGCAGGTTTCATTACATAACAAAAGACTTAAAGAGAACCTGTCCCATTTGCTTTTACTGCATCAAAAAACATAACCAAACCTTAAAAACAAGTTCCTGATATCAACAAAAAGTAAGCAACTAAATCAGGCAGCCACAAAACAAAGCAATAACAATAAAACAGTAAAGTTAAATAACATGTTTAACAACAGAGAGTAAATCACAGCTGAGATAACTGTGATTGTGGAAGTGGTTCCTCGGTTGGGGTAGACGATGGTGGATGCTGTGAGGGTGATTGAGTTGTATGGCTGGTTTTCATTTTCTTGGATGGATTGTTTGGACACCCCCTTCTATTATGCCCGGATTCTCCACATATTGCGCAAGTGACTTTGAGGGCCCTACTAGATGCATGCCTTGTCTCATCAGCAGCCCTATTCCGGTGCTTCTTGGGGCGGCCAGGTTGTCTCTTGCGCAGTGGTACTTGCAAGAGATGATCCTCTTCAAAAGCTGGCCATAAATGCATGCTTGGTATTGGGTGAACAACCCTGGAAAATGTCTTCTTCCATGTCTCTGCTCTAAAATAAGGGGAGCAGTACTCAACAACATCCGCACGGATGGTATTTATACATGCAAGTGCATGCACACATGGAATCCCCCTAAGCTCCCAAGCTCCGCAGTCACACTTACCAGCGTCCAACTTTACCCCCACTCTAATTCCATTTAACTCAACCTGGAATTCATACTCACCTGCCCTCAAGACCTCTGCATGCCTAGAGACCCTGTCAAGAACTGAAACTCGCCCTAAAACATCAGGAGTCAAAGCCCCTTTCCACCTATTAGCAATCTGAAGTCTTGTGTAAATCAGATCCATTATCTTAGATCTAATCAACTCTAACATAGTAATAGGGGGCAAATACCTACAAGCAAAAATAGTATGGTTGTAGTAAATATTTTAACTTGAAATGTAAATTATGGAAAAACATATGTAAATAGCAGAAAGTATTACCTCTCCTCATCAATCCATGCATTGAAACTTTCAACAAAGTTACTGGTTACATGTTCACACTTAACATGTCGTTCCATTGCATGAAAAGCCCAACTTCTAGTATCTAACATGTTAAGCCATTCAAAAGCCATACTATTCTCCTGTCTGATATTGTTCATAGCTAAGAGAAATTCTTGAACATTTGGGGCTTTGGCAGCTGCCCAGAAAAAGTCCCCCAAACCTGTTTGCCTAAACTTCTTTTGGAAGTTTTGTAGGATATGGTGACAGCAGCTACGATGAGAGCATCCTGGAAGCACCTCTTGAATGGCATTCACCAAACCCTTACACATAAAAAAAAAAAACCAAAAAGTCAGGTTATTTGTCATCTAAATAACTACATATATGTAATGCAAATACTCTGCAAATAAAAAAAGCTTTACCTTCTGTCTGTCTGAAATAATACACCATGGATTCTGTTCTACATCTCTTCCCACAGCTTCCTTCAACAAATCCAAGAACCAACACCATGTTGCTCTATTCTCGATCTCAACAATAGCGTATGCCACAGGAAAGTATCCTAGGTTAGCTTCCAATGAGATTGCAGAAAGTATGACACCACCGTATGGCCCTTTAAGATGACAACCATCAATGCCAATAACAGGCCTACAAGCTTCCAGAAAACCCCACTTACAAGCTTCTAAACAAATGAAGATCCTCTGAAAATGAGGACGGTCACCAACTTTAGAAACTTCACTCTTGACAATAGCCAGTGACCCAGGATTAGTATGTAAAATCATATTTGCATACAACCTCAATTTTTGGAACTCTTCAACATGTGAGTCCAAGTTGCCACCTCTAGCCATAACTCTTGCCCTGAACAACTTGGCTTTACTGATTCCAGTAATACCAAACCTTTCCTTCAACCTTGCTTTAATGCTTTTTAGCTTCATGTTAGGATCAGCAAGAAATTCAGCAGCTAGCACTCTCGAAATCCACCCTGAACTGGCATTTTTGTTGTTTCTCACTGCCTGACATAGATGCTGATTTTTATATGTTTTCACCATCATAAAAAGTCTGCATGGTGAAAGTGATGCATGGATACGCCATTCACATCCTGCTGCAGCACATTTGTAAGTCACCCTAGTCCTACACGACTTAATTTTCTGTAACTCAAAGCCCTGCTCCACTGCAAAAGTCACCAAGCACTCTCTAAAATGTTTGTTGTTTCTAAACCTCTGATATAACCCAAACTGCACCCTGCCTCTAGCATCATAGATAGAAATTGGAGTAGGTAGTGGAGCCCTAACACTTGGCCTCCTCCTACTACTGCTGCCCTATCCAATTTCATCACCCTCTGTATCATATCTCCTTTTACCTTGGTTAATACCCTGATCCTCAGTAAGATTTGGCTCCACCTTAGGCTCCGCATCACTAGAATTAACCAGAAACGACTCTAAAGAATCTGACTCTCCAGACTCTTCATCGTCACCATCCAACCAGGCAAGATCATCGTTAGATTCATCACTACTAGAAAGTGAATCTGAAACTTCTGCATCCACATCATCCTCAGCTACTGGATCATCCCCTGCCCCAGCTACTGGATCATCCCCTGCCACATCATCCTCAGCTGCTGGATCATCCCCTGCCACATCATTCAACCAAGTCGTGTCATCCTCTTCAACATCATCTAACCAAACAGTATCATCTTCTTCGGCAGCAATAGGTGCATGTTCTTCATCACCTACTGGTGTATGTTCTTCACCAGCTACTGCATCATTAACATCATGTACTAGTGCCTTAAACTCCTTAATATCATCTAAACCAACTCCCTGTTTCTCAATAATTTCCTTCCTCTTAGAAGCTTCGCCCTGTTCACTTCCTTTGTATAAAACCATTTCATTTTGACTATCAGGAACATCATCAAGCTCATAAATTGTTGCTCTCTTTCTTCTTTGGTTTGCATGATCAACTGTAGCATCCATTTCTTCAAAATCAACGTACACATGGATAGGGTTAGCAGTATCAACATTACTCCCAAACATACTCATCAGACTAGCATCATTCTCAATGTTAATAACATCTGATCTTCCTTCAACAACTGCGTGTATGGAAATGTTAAGTGTCCGCTTCCCAGCAAAATCTTCTTCACAAGCCAGTTCACTTGCGAGTGCAGAACACAACCCCATGTAATTTGAATAGTCTTCATCAAACTTCCACTCCAACTCTTCATCTTCATGGTGAATAAGAAGAGTATGAATCCTGCCAGCCATCCTACAAATGCATATAAAATTGGCATAACACTTAGTACAATACATAAACATATCTTTATTGCAAAAACAATAGAAAAAACAGAGCATAAAACACACACAATGTTTTACTCAAAACCTAATTTTTTTTTTTTTTTTAACAAAAACAATGAAACTACCCTATCAGCATTGTAAGAAACAAAATGCAAGTTTTTTTTTTTTCAAATATTTAAAACGAAAAATAAAATAGTTAAAAAACCAAGTCATCAACCCATAGACTTCTTCTCGGTTTCAAACAAAAACAAAACAAAAAAACCCTAAAAACATAAACTCATGAATGATCAACAATACAACATTTTTAATACAAAATCTACCTAAATAACACTGTAAGCAGAGTTAACCCTTCAAAAAAAGTGACCAAAAAAAAAATTTTAAACCCAAGAAAAATAAATAAGAACAAAAATTTATCAAACCGAAAACAACTTTGCATTTCATTTCTATCCACCTTGTAGGTACCCGATCATCTCTAAAAATCATCAGAAAAATTATAAAGACAAATAAAGTTTGGAACTTTCTTACCTCTTTCGTTCCTTGCCCAATACGGTAACCACAGAGACTAAATGTTCCCCAAAATATAACCACGATCAACCACAAAATAGAACTTCTCAGTGTATCCAAGGGAGTTTGACAAGAGATGATGAAAATTTCTTGAAGATTCTTCAGTTTCAGAAATGGAATATCAAACCCAAAAAATGGGTTTCTGACATGAACACGAAGAGTTGAGTCCTTTGTTTCTCAAGGCTCTCTCTCTTCGCGCGTAAAACTAAAAGGCTTATTGGCCTTAATAAAACGCCATCGTTTTTTGTTCTGTTAAACAATGTTTGGTAACTGGGATATGTACAACACTAATAGGATATGTGGATTATTCATTTAACGGATTCAATAAAAGCTAAGGGTAAAAAGGACTTTTCGTTGAGGCGGGGGCCCTTTTTTATAATTATGGTTAAATTGAGGGTACCCCACCGAGTTTTCAGAAACTGTGGGTCTTTTCCGTATTTTTGGTTAAACTCAGGGACCAAAATGTAATTATCACTTAAAAAAATATATCTCGATGTTTAATATTTCTTATCAGTTTATTTGATTCATATTTTTTATAAATATTATTTAGTTTTTGGCATTAATTTCAATTTTTTTTTTTTTCAATTTGGGCACTTTTAGTAAGGAAAATATTGATGTTTTTAGCATTAATTTCAAATAATTTTTTTTTCTTCATATAAACACTTTTAGTAACAAATTTTTTGATGTCATAGTGACAACAAGTTTCATTACAAAAACTCGTACTTTCAATGTCAATAATAACTGGACATCAAATATTTCAGTAACAACATATTGGTGACGAATTTTTAGTGATGGATTGTTGTTACTAAAACTTTTTAGCGATGGTTGTGATGTTTTTAGTTACAAATAGTGTTGCTACTAAATATAATTTTTTGTAAGTATATGAATTAATAATAAAAATAATAGTAATTCATATCAGAACAGATGTAATATCAAATAAGAATAATAGTATGAAGTATTGAAAATATTTCACTGTATGAATAAAATTCTATAATTGATATAAAGTTAATTATGTGAACAAATAACAAAAATAATGATAATGCATAACAAATTGACAAAGATCAATATTAAAATCTTATAAGAATAATGGAGAATGTTAATATACTTCATTGTATTAAGAAAAGTATAGAGTCAATCATGTAAATAAATGTAAAAAATAATAGTAATTCATACCTAATTGACAAGATTAATACTAAAATCTAACAAGAATAATAAAAGTGTGAAAAATGTGAATATAAATAATAGTAATTTATACCAAATAACAAAGAACAATATAAAAATATAGTAAGAATAATCACAGGGTGAAGTATATTAATATGCTTCACACTTTATGAAGATAAGTCATACGAGTCCATTATATGAACAAACAACAAAAATTATAGTAATTCATACCAAATGAACAAAAAATAATGTTTGAGACATAATTCAAAAAAATCATATCATATTCTATTCTTCAAAATTCTCTAAAAATTCGTTCTTTTTCTTATTCTAATCAAAATCATATTCTATCATATTCTGTGGACTCCATCACTTTTTACATCATCCTATCATATTTTATCATCTTACACCTAAACCTTATCATATTTTACATCTCACACACTTATATCTTACCACATTTGACATCATATTATTACTATTCTCACTACCTTTTACATAAAATATTATTTTTCATATTATTTTATTATTAAACCTCAATATCTTCACCACATTTTACATAAATTATTTTTTAATCTTGTGGACCCCACTTACTTTTACCAAAAAATTTAGAATCCTGTTCAAAAATTATCCTACTCAAATCACCAAAATCATGTTCAAATCACGTCTCAAATATATGTTTAGCTTTCTTGTACTTATCATTCAAATGCGTTTATATACAAAACTTAAAAATTAACACATTTAACTTTTTAGAACACATAGCGGAATACAATCTTGCCTGGCAATTCCTATCCCTACCTTCTACCATGCATGCATCAGTTCCAACCATTCCATCAATCATATTGCGGGTTGCTTACCCTTGCTACCTACAACATAGAAACTTTAATGAGCTTTTGCTTAGCAAGTATAACATTTATATATCACAAAACAATTTCAAATATGTGTGAATGACTCTATGACATAAATGTAGATATGAAAAGTCTGTCTTAAAATATTTTTCTCTCTTTATGGGCCTCGATATATGTACCCCCTTGTGTGCAACCATTGAGGAACCGAGAGAGCGACCCTGACTGAAATCGCTCAAGGTCATAACATAACTTTGCCACTCTCTCTAGGAGGCTATTTCATAACTTTTACACTCTCTCTAGGAGGTTGGGTATGACATTTATGAAAATGTCATTCTTATTTATACTCAAAAGTCTCTTTAAAATATTCGCCACTTGGAGTATTTATAAATTAAAACTCATGCAAATATTTACTTTTATAAATCTACATAGCAAAACTCTTAAATGGCATTCAAACAATATGCGAAATAAAAGTGTAATCATTCAAACACCATCATTCATATATTTTCAACACATAACTATTTTCATGAAATTTCGCAACCATGCACAAAACACTTTTTTTCCATATTGTAGGTGAGGTTGTACTTACCTAGATTGTATAGGAATTCCTAGTGCTCCTCTCGGTCTACGGATCGATTGAATGATCGTTCTGTTAAATGTGTTATATTTCGTTAGAATAAATTCTATCTTTAAACAGAACTAAATCAAATCTTTAGTTATTTAAGGTAATTCAGGTTGTTCCTAATTCTCACCTGATTTATTTAGCAGGATTTGTTTAATAGACAACTTTGATTAGATGTCTAATCTCATAAAAATCCCATCGGTTAATATTTGATAATTAACCCAATCTTTCCCTTTTTATTCTATTTAAAAGGCTCATTAACTAAATTGGAATTTTCTTAGTTAAATTAAATCATTAATTTCTATGCTTAACTCTTTTGTTCTCAATTGATGCATAATAACTTGCTAAATCTCCCAATTAATTAACTCATTAGTCGAACTCCATCGAAATTCATACACCCAGACCATTCCCTTTACTCGCTGAAAGGTTCATCCAATTAATATGTCCTTTGCCAAACCTTATCTAGATGAAACATTCATCTTTATGTTACAACTTTATTCTGGATGATACTTCTCTTGAAAATCAATTCTATTCTTCAGACGAAACTTCCCATAGTATTTACCTCTGAATGCATACTTAGAGAAGTTGAGCTAGACTAAATCTTAACTTTCAAAGAATTTTTCGGATGATGCTTATCCTCCAGAGTCTCAGACCATGCATAACCTTCCTTCGAAAACCCTTTTCTCAGGGATCATTTTCCAGCGTCCAGAGAAAACTTCCTGAAGCATCTTCATTCGGACAAACCCTTCAGAGGCTAGTTCCAAATATAATCCAGCCTTCCGAAGCATTTTCGAAAGAATATTTCCGTTTGAAGTCTCAGTCTGCGCTTAATTCTTGCTTCGAAGGCTACTTCTATCCTCCAATCCAACACTTCCTTCGGAAATTTTATCTGGGCGGGAGTTCTTCTTCGGACATTACTTCTTTCAAAGATATTATCCAGATAGAAGTTCTATTCGATCCAACACTTCCTTCAGACTCTCTACTCGTGCTTAGTACTTGGGAATATACTCTCACTCTTCGGTCCAACCTCTTCGTCTAGACCAAAACCCTTTTTCCTTTGGGTTTTACTGGTTTTACTCCCTAAACTCATATCGAAACTCTCCATACTCCTTCGGTCAGACTCCTTTGTAAGCCTTTCATCCGATAAGTCTCTAACTTCCCTCTAGAGTATCCTTCCAGAGCTTTTCTTCCTAGAGGACATCCTCCAGAGCGTTAGGCTCCTTCAGAGCATCCTTCAAGCTATTCTTTGAGTGCATCCCACTCAAGCTTCTACTCGGATTATCCCCCGGAGCATTCCTCCAGGCTTTTTTTTTTTCCTTCATCCATATTCTTGTCAATTTATACTCTGTTTTACAACCCGTTACTGTTCAAATTGTTTCCCATGTTTTTCATCCATTTTATCTTCTTTAAGCTCATGGGTTGTGTTCAGAATAGCAATTAGGTGTTTATTATGTTCTCCAGTTGTTATACTACATCCTTAGATCATTCTATTTAGTTTCTCAACTTATAGGAAGCATGCTTTATTTCTATTACTTAACTTGGATTTCCTTTATTTGATTTACAAACTCTATTTCTCTCATCTAAGGTTTGCTAACAATAATATAAAGCATTTCTAAAGCTAACTAGCCATTGTTTTCAAAAACTTACCATTCAAAACATGACAGCTACCATTTCTAAGTCGTAAAAGTTTCTCTCTTTTTGCCTTGAGGGTTCACCAAAACTAGGCGTAGGTGAAGAGCGAGCCTTTGTTAGAGTGTTTTTGCTAAATTTCCCAAGGAAACAATGGAGTGAAGGTGTGAGATAGTGAGTTTCGGAGGTTCGAGCCTTTAAATAGGCGTCCTGAACCCCCCTATTCATTACCTCATCCTCCCTTACTACGCTAGTTCGGCACCATACCCTTATGCTCTGCTCTGCTTCCTCTGCCATTACTCAACACGTGCATGTATATGCATTTATTCTTTCTTTTTCTTTATTAGTCCTTTAACTTTTGCACATTTATTTTCTAGTCCCTCTGGTGAATTTTTGCTTTCATTTACACCCCTATTTGGGGTTAAACTTTTAAACAATTTCATTTTGGGCGTTCTATCATATTTTCCAATTATTCCTCTATAGGGAAAAATACGCATTTCCTTGTTCCAATAAATTTATCTCATCCACGCCCTTTGATCAATTATAATTCCTCAAATTATCACAAAATATCAACTAAGCAAGTAATAACATAAAATTACTTTCATTAAGATCAGGTCAAATTAGAAATTTCTCGAAGTTTACATTGTCCTAGGGTTAGGGGTGTAAACTGATCCAATCCAACCTATTTTTAGCACATCTAATCCGATCCAATGTCAATTGGACTTCTAATTTTTGGATCCGATCCAATCCAATAATAGATAAAAATTCAATCCAATCCAATTAACGGTTTTCAAATCCAAATCCAAATCCAATCTAATCCAATCTGATTAACATAAAAAAAATAAATACAAGTATTTATTCAAATTAAGTGTTTTGCATATAATTTAGTATACAAATTTTAAATTACTATAAAGTAAATTACATATAATAAAGTATTAGATATAAAGTTCATACTAGAATGAAGTCATAATACATTACTCGACAATTAATTATAAAGTTTATAAAAAGAAAAACTCATCAATTCATTCTTTTTGTTTATTTTTATTTCAATAATGATTTTAAAATGTTAAAGAAAATATATATTTTCTTTATAATTACAAATTATTCTCTAAGTTGTATACAAACATATATATATATATATATATATATATATAGCTATTAGGTATAAATATGTGATGTTAACGTCGAAAAATGGGTTAACAGTCAAAGTGTTTCACATAAACTATTTGCTCTAGGTGAAAGCTATTTCATCCAGGTGTAAGTTGTTCCCTCCTGGTTGGCACGATGAATTGAAGCCAAGTCAAGCCAGGAAACTCTCTAGAAAGCTATTTGCAAAAAAGAAGACAGTCAGAGGATCAGGGAGTCGTTCCTCGATTACATTTTGATGCTCAAGTTAGATTGAGGGACAAGTAATCTTTTGAGAAAACAACTTTGATTAGAGAGTTCAGACTTACCTTGAGAAGTGAATTATGAGAGGTATTTATAGGAGAGGGTGCTTAGGTAAAAAATCGAAATGACCTTTTTATCCTCGAAAAAGTCAAATTGGCTCCGTGCCACGTCATCTATCCGGCAGGTTCAATACAATGGCCCACCACCGTGAGCTCAACGTTGCAGCCCGTTCATGGAGGCTCAGTGCCACTGCTCAACAGTCATGGGCTCAACGATATGGCCCATGGTCTCACGATCTGCACCATAGTTATTTCGACTCCACGCCATGACACATGTCACTTTTTACTCTTCGTATGAACCAT
>WUAT03312585.1:0-10742 GCA_010015005.3 Ulmus americana | reverse complement strand
CGGCCTTACCGATCTCCCCCAACTTTTTCAAATGAAGCAGCGTCGTTCTTGAAAACCAGCTGCGGGAAGACTTGAGAAAAAGACTCAAGATCTAAACAGATGGAGGGGTTTTGCGGGAATTGAACGGCCACCCCCTCGGGCTCCTCAATTGAGCAGATATCCTTTTTTGTTTTGTTTTGAGGGTTCCTTCAAAGGCCCCAGACTCGATTCTCCCTGCTTTCTCTTTTCCCCGCTCCCGGGTGAACTGGAGAGGGGAGATGCAGATGAAGTTGCTTTAGGCTTTGGTTTCCTTTGCTTCTTTGCCCTGTCCTTCATGAACTCCAATGCCTCTTCAGCACTGACCATCTTGTTAGGTTGTTAAAGTAAATTGTTTGCCAATTGCCATTCAGAATCAGAAAGAGGAATTAGCAAATCCATGCCTCCAGGAAATATGTAAGATAAGCTTCACCGAATGAGACAGAGAGCGTACCTTGCTCTTTCCACAAGCCCATTTGAAGGAAGTTGTTGGGAGTAAGATAATTTTTGTACGAATGGAGAGGCAAATAGATCTCCAAAATTTTCCTCGTCCGCTAGGTGGAGAAGGGTGAGTTCAACGACCCACCTAAACTTGAAAAAGACATAACATAAGTCTCAACCCAATAACAGTTCAAGAAATTTAAAAATAGCGTCCATCACCCAATTTTTGCCACATGAATTGGATCTATGGCTCACCTTCCTTGTTCTCCAAGCAATTAGCCAAAATAAAGAAAAATGGCTCTTCCAAAGTTCGTCTAAAGTAGACAACTCAATGATCAAATGACTCCATACATTTCTTCTGTACAGAGTATACGACCCTTTTTCGAGTCATGCTCCTTCAAAAAATAGGAGAACAATATGTCGGCCAGCTCAAACTCCATATCCGAGCTCTTTGCCAAAATCAATAAAGATAAAAGAGTTCTCCATACATTCAGGAAAACTTGGCTCAAGCTGATCCTGAAGTAAGTAAAAAATTCCCTAATCAACTTTGGGAAAGGAAACCTAGAACCCACAAAAAAGCCACTTCATAAAAGCAAACCCAGTCAGGGGACCTCCAGTCCACTCACTCCTTAGGATTTGCCACTCTGAGCTGGAATTTGTCCATAATACCAAACAAAGTTCTAATCCTAGTCAAGTCGGTTCCCACCAACCTAGACTTAATAACGGATGGAAGCAAATAGGTAGGTTGGGATGGCCATGATGTGCTTGCAACTGGTTAACCCGCAATGGTATGATCTAGTCAAGTTACCTTAGGGGGTGATATAACATTCTTACCCTCTTCATTTATAAGAAGATCCATCCAATCTTTCGGACGAAACCTCGTAGGATAATCTTCCATCTCTCCAGCAAAGTCTAAATTTGCATGGAATATTTTATGGCCCATGGATTAATTAGGCAATGTTAAGGTATATTTTATTTTCAATTTTTTTTATCTCTTCACCTTCTATATATTCGAACCTTTTTCAAATAAACCCTCTTCTAAAAAAAGATCACACGTTTAATTAAATTTCCCAATTTCCTTCAATTCCAGAAAAATCTAGCTAACATATTTTTTAAAGAAAGACCCATTTTTATTATGCATCAATATTTATTTTTTTTTAAAAAAAAAATCATTCTCATACCCAGAAAACATATTCCCTAAACACATATCCATGATTTTAACCAAGCAAGAATTTTAGAAAACATCATTACTAAAGACTCTTTTTAAGCTAGAAATTCTTATAACAAAGCACTTAACTTTCGAAAATGGAAAAGGAAAAACAAATGCAGAAGCATGGCAGATCGAACTTAGAGACTGCAAATAAACTCAAGGAAAAAACAAGTAGAAGACTAGGCAAACCAACCTGCAAACACGCAGAGAAGAAAGGACACCGGGAAGCCCATTGGAAATTGTAGAAGACATTGAAACAGTAGCAAGCTCAAAGGCAAGAGAAGAATCCAAGGAACTCGGAAATGAGTTTGAATGGCCAAATGAAATGGGTTTTAAAACACATCATTTGCTCTATGCCACACGTCGGCAATCCAAGGCAACTAGCACAATTCCCCATAAAGTAACTATCCTTTTGACTTTCATCCGTTTGATAGGCGACACGTGGCAAAAAGATTCTTGCCTTGATTAGGAAGTCGTCATCTTTCCTGCTACAAAATTCTTTGTTCTTGAATTTCTGTTCGGAAAGAAACAATAAAACACCACTAGAATTCTCATTCAAACAAACCATCTTTGGGTTTGGCTCAAACTCAAACCCAAAGATAGGGGGCTAACTGTTGGGGTCAAAATTCCCACTACGAAATGGGCCTCAAGAAAAATCCCACAAAGCCCACTCGACGCATAGGATTTCCGCTCGGAAAAACCTCCTACGAAAATTAACATGTTAGAACGAATGGAGAGAATCATTCCATGAATGTTTTTAGACTAGAATGACCGTACGATTTTGACATATGGAGCTCCGAGCAGAATATTGTTTCTTGAGCTCCAAGAATCTTTCCTAGATTATCTCAATTGCTTTGACTAAGTTACTCAGATATTTTGGCGTTCAAGATATTCGTTCAAATAACTAGGGAAAATTTTCGGGTTGTTGCCATGAAGAGTGGAACAGGATTAGGACTTCAATGGGAAGTCCCAAAACCGTATAAATACTTGCTCAGAGTTTCCCAAGAGACACACAATCTAAAAAGCAAAAGACTAACCACTTACTTGATTGTCAGAAGTTTTACTCATACACCGCCATAAGTCCACCATACTCCAATCATCGCCCCATTCTTCTTCTTATGTTCCAAACAAATCCATTCGTCTTTTATATTTGGATTTGAATTGGCAAACGGTTCTAATTATTTATATTATTAATCTATTAAATTCTAGCTTTGTTCGTATTTTTTACATCGAATATTGACTTGAGCGTTGGAGTGACTTTGGTCGACATTACCCCGGTATCAATGTTGTCATGCTCAGATTTCTCTTTTGTTGGTTCTCAGATTGCTGGTGCTCTAAAAATCTAATTGTAAATTTAAGCCTCTACATACTTCGGGATAATTTGAGAAAAAATTTGTGCGCTAGCATTAAAGATTTTTCTTGCGTTTATGCTACTGCTGCAGAAGCTAAGGCAGCTCTTTTGGAAGTCTTGGTGGCCATTTCAATTTTATTCTTGAAGAGGATGCAAGCTCAGTTATTTCTCAAATTCTTTCTAGAGACGACTCTTACTTGTGGGAGATACAACCCTTTATTAATTGCATCAGATTTGTCATCTCCTCTTGCTGTAGTTGGGAAGAAAATCTCATTCAACGGAGTGCAAACTCTTTGGCTCACAACTTGGCAAAATGGTGTCGGTTATCTTCATGCTTTGGTGACTTAGACATTGATTTTATTCTTGAGGATGTTTTTGATGTTCCTTGATTGTTTCTTCTGTTTTCTGTTTTTGTTTTCTCTTTTGCTCTTGTAAGGGCATTTGGTTTTTGCTATGGAAACTTACTTTCTATCAACAACAAAAAAAGACAAATAAAAGTTTTCACCCCACCTTTTTGGGATTACTATCAAAATGTCTCTTTTACTTTAAAGTCGATCAAGTTGTGTACGAACTTTGTGAGTGTTATCAAAAGGCCCCCTGCATTAAAAATTCAACCCCTCACTTTTTTTTATTTGCAGTTTTCCCCTTATTGTTTTAATTTGACTTATTCAATCCTAACAATTTGTAAAAAATAAATAGACTCTTTGGCTCAAGTGCCACTTAAAGTTTGTGCCGATTTATATGTTGTCGCATAAAGTTGAAAATTCTTCCAAATAGCCCCTAAAATTGTAGGTTATTGATATTTTTGTGCAAATTCGCCCAAACTTCAGAAGGTATTTTTCTGTACAAATGCCGATGAACAACAGCTTTAGGTGGTATTTGGGCCAATTTTCAACTTTAGGTAACAATATCCACATTCGCGCAAAACAATATCCACATTCACGCAAACTTTAAGGGCATTTGAGCTAATTAATTGTTTTGATAGAAATATTTCATATGATCCTTGGCGAAGCTCTGTGCCCCTACTCAAATATTTGAAAAAATTTCATCTAATTTCTTTTTCTATATATTTACCCCATAAAAACTTTAATTTATACTTGTGCTACCATTAAATTTTTTAATTTACACATGTGCTCCCTTTGAAAAACATGGATCATAAAATCTCATTGTTTCTCCAACCTCGATTTCTCATGTAAGTGATTCCCCTCTCCTCTCCTTTTCTTATTTTGAGTTATGGGTATGTGTTGAATTGTCTTTGGACATAACTCTTTTCTTTGACAAAATCATCGCGAGTCTTCTTATTTCTTACATGCTTAAAATAAAGTGATTATATTTGTAATTTTGGTAAGTTTTGGATTGTCTAGACATAACTTTTTTTCTTTCTTCAAATATATTACTCGTTGAGGGCAATTGTAATGGGCCTCTTTGGCCGTGTTTGAATTAGCAAGCCTCTTTGTCCAAACAAACAGTAATTTACTCAGGCAAAAATATTCTATTTAAATAATCACTCTGCCAAACATCCCATTGTATTTTTAATGGAAAATGATCTCTATGGTGGTTTGGTAAAAGATATCAATTTTTGTTGTTACAAATGAAAAGTTGTCCAATTTGGCGTTAAATGGGCTTGAGTCTCACTCTCAAAAGCTAGCTCAAAGGAGAAGGGTGTCCAACCACATATAAACATTGTAATAGTCAAATAACCTGACCAATGTGAGACAAATATAAATTCAATACCCACCCTCACACACATCATGGGTCTGGGTCTAAACCCAACATTGTCTGTAAAAACTTGCTCTGATACCATATTAAATGAGCTTGGATCTCACTCCTAAAAGCTAACTCAAAGGAAGAAGGTGCCTAACTAGTACCCACATATAAATATTGTAACAGTCAAATAATCTGATCAATGTGGGACAAATACAAATTCAATACACTAAACTCATTTCGCCTGTTTTCATGAATGTTTTTTGACAGATTATGTTGTCATGGAAGCTGTTTTAATCGAAGAAACTCTAAAATTATGTAGTTTAGCTTATTTCTCCATAAATAATGAAGGGAAAACAGTAAGAAACGAAAACAAAATCAGAAAAGAACAATGAGTTTTCTTTCATTTTTTATTGTTTTCCTTTGTCATTTACCAAAAAAAAAATAGCTATATGAACGGAAGAATATTTGGAATTTCCTTAACTAAAATTGACTTTCACATTACCAATATTTATTTAAAATAGTACGAAATAGACCGAATGACTATGGTGAACTATTGTTCGTCAATAATGATCAAATTGGATATCTTTTCGTTTGCGGTAGCCAAATTGGCAGAACTTGGCCAACCGAATTGTTACAGAAGTAATTTTCATATTTTAAATGAATTAATTATTTAGCAGTCTTATCATATATTTTGGGTTATTATTCAGTTTGAAAATTTACAATGATACCGCGTTAAATATAGTTTATCCTCCGCGCCAAGAAAATCATCTCCAACTAACTTTCAAAAAATATACCTATAGCCGTTTGTTGCAATTAATATTTTCTTCCTGTTTATAATAATAATAATATTTTCTTCCTTTTTAATTCTAAATTTTATTTTATGATATTTATAATGCCTTTTATTATTATTATTTCCTGAAAATCTGTTAAATTCAGTTTTTGTGGTGTTGGATTGGTTTTCCTGTAGCGGACGAACAAGAATTTTCCTGCAACTGCTTTAAGCTGCCAGCTCGCTTCAATGCTACGAAGAAACTAAGATATAGCACAACTCTTTCCCACGGATGAAATTCCCTATATGTCCTTCCTTCTTTTTCTCATTTTTTCCCATTTTAATTCAATTTTCCCTCTCTCATTTTCTGTTTCTTCTACATCCCAATTCTCCCATCACCATTCATCCATGTTGCCGGTAAGCATTTTTCAATCTCTGATTTGGGGTTTTCAGCAATTCTCAATATCTAATTTGAGTTTCTCTGCATTTTTCAATCTCTGATTTGGGTTTTTCTGCATTTCTCAATCTCAAAATTGAGTTTTTCTTCATTCAATCTCTAAATTGGGGTTTTTCTGCATTTTTCAATCACTAATTTGGGTTTCTCTGCATTTTTCAATCTCTAATTTGGGTTTTTCTGCATTTTTCAATCTCTAATTTGGGTTTTTCTGCATTTTTCAATCTCTAAATTGGGTTTCTCTGCATTTTTCAATCCCTAAATTGGGTTTCCCTGCATTTTTTTAATCTATAGTTTGGGGTTTTCTGTATTTTTCAATCCCTAATTGGGTTTCCCTTTGTTATTTTCCAGCTTTACATGCAGAGAGGAGGACTTGGAAAATGATGGATTGCTTCATTTTGTCGAAGAAAGAGCAATTAGCTAACGACCCAGCTGCATCACTACCGCCTAGTTTCAGAATCTTCGAAGTCTCGGAGCTGGAAAAGGCCACAAGAGGCTACAGACCCGCTCGGAAGATAGTAGATGGAGAATTCGGAGGCTTCTACAAAGGGATCATTAAGAAATCTGATGCAAAACAGCGTGTTGTGGTTCAACAAATTCAGGGAACGATTCTTGAAGCCAAGGTGTTTGTTAAAAGTCCTCAATGAAACAAAAATATACATAATTGATAATTCTTTATTTAGATCGTTAGTTTATATATATAATGACTGTAAATCTCATAATCAGAGCCATGAGGAGTGGGTAAGAGAGGTGGCTATCCATGCAGCGATTGATCATCCAAACCTGATTAAAGTGGTGGGATATTGCGCGCCACTCAGACATGGAATCCGACGATACTTGGTGCAAGAATTTGCTCGCAATGGAACTGTCCAGGACCATTTATTCAACCCCTCGCGACAGCCTCTTCCCTGGGAAAGAAGACTCACAATAGCACAAGCTGCTGCTCGCGCCATGGCCTACCTCCATCAGGGTATAAAAGGCCATAATGAGGTACATTTCCACAATTTTTGTTCATTAGTTTGATTGGTATTTGACAAAGATTATATATGTATTTATAGATTTACCAATATTGATGAACCTGTTTGGTTTGCGATTCAGAATACTATATTCTTACTCTGTTCAGACTATTGAATCAAATAAAAACTCTGTTTAGAATAATATTTTGTTTTACTCTGTAGAATATTGAACCAAACAAAATTTTTATTTAGAATACTCTGTTCAGATTGTTAAACCAAATAAAAATTCTATTTAGAATATTACTCTGTTTAGAAACTCTATTAGAATCGCAAACCAAACAGCATTGGATGTTGTTTAATATAGTTTTCATCTTTCCTTTTGTCTAATGAAACAGATACTATTTAGATGTTTTAAGTCATCCATTGTCTTCTTGGATGAGAACTTCAATGCAAAAGTTGCAGACTATGCTACGGCAAGACTTGGTCCTTTTCCTGGAGTGGTACAACTTAAGCAGTACTTGATTTCTCTACCTTTTATGTTACTGATTTTGTTCCATTTGTTCCTTTAATTGAAGTAAAAACTTTGCAGATTGCTAGAACAAAGCAGGAATGTAAAAAAATAGTACTAATTTCACTAATGGCTCCTGACTTTTTTCTTGTGTGTCAAAGTGGTATCTGACTTCTTCGATGCTTCAAAGTGGTTCTTACTTATCAATGTTGCAATAATGTACTGATTTTTGATACATTTTGGCTCCAATGAAATGAAGATGGAAGTGCCGAAATGTATTAAAACTAGTTACATAAGGTAGAAAAGTCAGGTACTATTTTGGCACACTAGGCAAAAATCAGAAGCCATTAGTAAAAAAATTCCTAATATACAAACCCAGTTTTGGCTTATGGCCTAAAATCACCATATATGCATGATTAGGGAATGGTTTGATGGATATTATATCACATCTCCCATATATCTGCGCAGTTTGTAGAAACAAAGAGACAATGTAGTCTTGCATACGGACAGCTAGAATACTACATGGGCTACGCTGCTCCAGAGTTCTTCACAAACCATAAACTGACTTCCATGAACAATGTTTGGAGCTATGGAATCTTTGTTTTTCAACTCATCACAGGTAGACGCCCTTTTGACAGAAATCTACCAAGGCAAGAGCAAAACCTTGTGAATTGGGTCAAAACTTGCCTTTCCAATACTAAAATTTGTGAGCAGATTTTGGACCCTAGGCTTCAAGGAAGGTTTTGTATCCAATCTGCTATGGGTCTAGCGGCTGTGGCCAACCTGTGCTTGGAGGAGGACCCAAACTTGCGGCCCAAAATGAGCGAGGTCGCGGTTATGGTGTCAAGAATTGTGGAGGCTGCACTTGATCATCACGACTCTTAGAAAATGAAGTGGGAGAGATATAAAGTTATCAAGGTCACCAAATGTATGGCCATGAAGAAAATGTGATTTGACTGTAAATTTTTTAAGAAAATGATTCTTATTGAACTCTCTCTTATAGATTTATTTGTATATAATTATCATTTCAATCAACAAAATTTATATGTATTTATTCACATGAACACTAAATTTAGTCATGTAGGTGACATGGATTGAAGGAAGAAAGAAAAACAAATGAAGGTTAAATAGTTAAATCTACAATCAGCATTATTTTTTTGATATCATGAGAACAACTAGCATGTAATTGGCTTAAAAGCCCCTATTATTTGTCTGGTATTGTATATTGCCTTTTATTTTAAAAAAAATTTGTAATTAAACTCGTATAATTACTGTTTATTGGCATTTGTAGCAAAAAAATCCCAAAAAAGGAGCAATTACAACCATAAATACCAATAAGATAGCAATTACTCATATAGTTACTGACCGCGTTCACGTACCATTTGATTAGGCTACAACCTGATTATGACATATCTCGTTGTTAGTATTCGAGTTAGTATTTAATTATTTAAACTCAACAAGTAAAAGTAATTCATATATTACACTTTATTGAAATTTTCACAAGATTACAAACCGTCCTAGACTCGGTAAAACATCACTCAAACAAATATACACATACATCTATTTCAAACAACACCCTCTAGCATAAACAAGCACACACATAAACTCATTTCAAACAAACACTTCTTCAATTCATAGTTTCGTCCGGATTTTCTTCGGGATCCTCCTTTGGATCTTCTTCCGGGTCTTCCTCTGGATCTTTTTTCTGGATCCTCTTCCAGATCTTTTTCTGTATTTCCTGTCGGTTCTCCCATTCGCGCCCCGGGATTTTCCTCTTCTGGGTCTTCCTCTGAATCTACCTCTATGCTCATCTGGCGAAAATATTCTCTTTCCGCTCGAATCACCTCTGTTTTCAAATTGTAGTAATCATGGAGATCATAATCGGCATACACTCTAATGGAAAACGGTACACCTCGCCAAAATAGATGACATTTACAATTCTCACTCAATATGTATGGGCATTCTTATAAAACATTCTGCTCGAATCTTTTCACATAATCCGTCATCCGCTCGTTCGGTATCAGTCCGCAATTATCTATGATTTGATCAAAAATGGCATGCTGCCTAACGAAGCGTGCCATTGCTTTCTCGATTCTACTTGACGGTCCTCTGGGGTATGTTGGGGGAGGAAACTGAGCTAAGAACACCTCTGAGAACTTTGACCATAATGTTTGCCAAGGGTCAATTTTTAAGGATGTCCACCACGTTGCCGCCTTTCTACATAATTGCATGATAGCTAATGAAACCCAACTCATAGGTCGATATCTGGATGCTTCCATAATGGCTTCTACTTCATGGATCCAATTTTTGGAATCATCATTTGGAGGTCCTCCAGTATAAATCGGTGCATCGCTACAGCGAAATTTGGCTACATGGTCAGGATCTTCGTAACTATCGTGTAGTTCCCATAATGGCCTTCTGTACGTGTTTATGTTCATGTTGTTGTTACCATTTCCTTCAGCGTCCATAGCTATATAACATTATACATTCTTATTAACAATAAGAATAACATACAAAACTAACTTACTTGAGAAATCAGTGATTCACAGCGAGACTCTTAGAAGTGTGTGTGGCAGGCAAACCGCTCTGATACCAACTGTAACGACTCAACTTTTCTCAAACATTATTACTTAGAAATCTAATATAGTTTGTTGAAAAATCAGAGTAAACTTTTTAAAAAAAATCTTAACTTAAAAACTTTAGAAGATTCAATCTAGTTTAAGAAAAATCGCATCATCACTACTTATCTAAAAACGTCACATTGTAGGAATACCAATTATAAAACAGTAGTTTACTAGCAAGTTACCGAGCTTGTTAGACTTATAAGGTTTACAAACCACAAATAAAATATTATATTACCGTCTTCAAACCCATAAGTTCAAATTTAAAATAACATTATCCATAATTCTTAAAGCGGAAAACAATAAACATAGCGGTGGCACTCCACACCCACACCATCCAAAGCCCGGCCCAGCAAAACCTGACATCTCATCAAGCATCAAGTACTTGCTTACCTTTAGTACCTACAACATGAATATAAGTCATGAGCCGAGGCTCAGCAAGTACAAACATAATTTCACAAAACAGTGTAATACATTCAATACAGATATTCCATCAATCTCATAAACATATAGTAAATCATGATGTATATGCACATGAATTTTTATAATGCAGACACATGCATAGTATTATTCTCAGACTTATTCTATATTATGATTACCCATGTTTTCTTAAGTTTTTGGGCCACGTGTACATACCAAACGCGTAACCATAGAGTATGCAAATATATCCACCCTGCTACAACAGGAGTGGGGTACTAGAATGTAATTAT
>WUAT03312584.1:0-17824 GCA_010015005.3 Ulmus americana | reverse complement strand
TCTTCAAATTTTCGATTGATCAAATAGTAGTTTAAATAATTAATTTTAATATTTAGTAACATAATCCTTGTGGGAACAATATCCGTATTTAGGTACACTTTTATTAATTGAACACGATTAGTGCACTTGCTAGATTTTTTGCATCACGATACCATCATTGCTTCCAGATATGTTCCAAACGATACGTATACTTGTGAGACTAGTTAAAATTACATTCCTCCAGATAACAATCTTCGTAGTGGAAAATTAACTAGTATTTCAGATAGGGCTACTTTACTTACATGGACAAAATTTTTTTTTTCCATTAACGGTTAACTAAATATGCGTATGCATTTAAGAGTAATTTCCGAACAAGGCTTTTGGTTTGCACACATGTTCGACGAGCACATTGTCTACTTTAGCAATATTTGCTAGCCAGGACTCAAAATTTATTACTTACAACGAAGTACTTCTACTCTTACTGACAATTTAAACATATTTTAGCAGAGTTATTCATGCCTTACTGGTTTTCCACAAAAGTGAAACTACTTATCTCCGAACCATGTTTATTTTGAAATGGACATAAATGTTATAATCCAATTCTTGTCGACGAAATTATAAAGTTACGTTTGAAATACTATAAATGCTCTATCACTAATCCAGTTATCGTTTTCAGATCACGGTTGGGAACTTATTAAGTTTGCAATGTGTGAGTGTTTAACGAACTCTAGTTAACCTTCAAGTTGGGTACCTTGTTATCTTCCTCTACGAATTAAGTCCACACTACCTAATGCTGTCACCCACATTAACTGTCATTATAAATCCTATATATGTAAAAGAGGTTTGTCCCTCCAATGTTTTCATTTTCGTCAACAAAAAGGTACACGGTATGTTTTGATAAAGTACATTTTATTTTACAAATTTTTCTAAAAAATTCTTCAACACGGTTCAATTTTTTTTGGATTACTTTTTCCATTGAACGTCTTTTATTTTTTTCCATCAACTTTCATCACCAATTTATTTTTTTCCTCTTTTTTTTTTTTTTTAATAACAAACAACACTTACTTATGTGGGACTCACCCAAATATCCTATAAGAAAGTATATACTTTCTTATTTTTTTTTATGTCTTTAATCTTTTCAAACAATAGTTTTGTCAGACATATGAAACATTTATAACATCTTCTTTTTTGTTTTTTTGTTTTTTTGTTTTTTTTTTTTAGATTTATGTTAAACTTCTATTTTTTCTTCTTCGACTAGAATTTTAGAGTTGTTAACTATTTTTTTTCTTTTTTAACTTTCATTGTTAATTTTTATACGTTTTATTTTCCCATATCATACATAAATGAAAGAGCTTCGTAAGCTCACTACTTCTCCATCGTCAACCACAAACTCATGTTTTGGTACCTTCTAATTTTTTAACTTATCCTAAACAGGGACACATATTTTAAATGATAAGAAAATAAATATAATTTTTCATTTTTATCTCACAAATTGCTGTTACAATATTTCTTAGTTAATTGGCGCAAATGCCCCATTTCGTGTACTGGAATTGATTCTTTCCTTTCGGATTTACTTATTTATTTATTTGTTAATGACGTCAATTTCTTAATGTTTACTGTCATTTATTTATAAAACTGTAACCTCTGCTGTGGCGGTAAAAAGTTATATGGGGGTTTATTGGCTGACAAAATCAATAGGGGGCAAATCATTACTACAAGTAATTTTAAAATGGTATTTGTTTCGATATTTCTTTTCTTATTTGCTTTAGAGTTAAAATAACATATGTGCCCTTAATATTTTTTTTCCCTATAAACTCCAAAGATTTGTAGTTCAGATATTTAAAATTATTTTATCTACAAATACAACTATTAATATTTTCCCTGTTTGTTTCGATGACTTGTATCTCAAAAAATAAGGTTTTTGTCATTTAGTGAATGAAATAGGTGTTTGTTTGGATGATGACTCAAATTACAAGTTATACAACTTGATTTATTGGATGAGTTACATTCATTGGCTTAGATTTTTCATTCCTACCAACTCTAACTGAATCAGTGATACGACCTACAATTTAATTCATTCTCATTCATTCTCCTATAACTCACATATAACAGTACGTATCTTATATATATAAAAAGAGCGTGACCTGTACTACTCACGTTAAACGGTTAACCAAAACTATAAGTTTGGGTGGACTTTTGTTTAAATCATAATATCGTTCCTAGAAAACAAATTATCTACAACTCCACTTTCTTTCTTCCCATCTCACTCCATAATGTTCTTCTCTTCATTGTCAAAAAATCAAAACATTAAGTCCATATTAAGGCATTCCACAAGTTGTTATTATTGTATTTGGTTCTCTATAATGTAATAGGTTTTTCGTATATAAATTTTTTCCTTTTTTTTTGTTTTTATTGAAAGGTGCGTAATTATTTCGAAAAAAAAATTACAATCCTTATGCTTTGAAAGACTAAAGATGAGTGGTCATTTTTTGAAAGAAAATAAAAATCTAATCCTTATGTTTAGAAAGATTAAAGATAAGTTTTATTTTGTTCCGACTTTATTGTTCTACCAATAATTAATTTTTAAATAGTTAATATTTTTTTCTAACAAATGCCTTTTTCTTCCTCATTATAAATCCTTTTTTTTTTCTTCATAAGTTTCTTTAAATTATCAAATTTATCTTATTAAATTTTGAGTTTTTTGTTGTGCAATACACGTGGTCTAGCTAATCTTACTAAAACAGTTGTACATAAGCTAAAGTCCAAAAACCTTTAATAAATGAAATTCACTTGTCAATGTTCGTAATCGAAAATTAAAACGTACAATATTAATGCTCGTTACAAGACAACACTAAATGTATAAAGAACACACTTTGTTTTGTCTAATGTATGTAAATCATATGTTTGTTGTACAAAATCACCAATCGGCTCATTTAGATGGTCAATTTATCTTATTTACTTATGTATTCAATTTAATTTGTTTTCTTTCCATCCCATCCACTCTGATGATGTTTTTTTCACATAAACTTTGTCTGAAAAAGACACCTTGGTGTTTTAATTGGCTACTCGGTTACCTCATTTAAAAAAAAAATTACACACATTTGACATATACCACTTATTTACCCATATATTTTTAGCAAACTCTAATATTATATAAAATATTAGAGTGTGACCATTTTCAACGAATATACATGTACAAATTAATAGTCTGTACGGGTCTTGATAATGTCCACAACACATCAACCCAACATAGTATATGTACTCTTCATACGAGTTAAAACATCTACCCGAACAAAAAGATAATCCCAATACCAGTAAGCCACAAAAAATGGTTACATTACAGCTTCCAGTTCGTTGTCCGAGTCTACAATGACCTTATTCCAAAATATTTCCCACTAACACAAAAATATGACTCCGTATTTATATGGTTCGGGACGTTTGCAAAAAAATTTGTTGGACATAACAAAAACTGTTAGTTTCTACTAAAAAACCACGAACATATATAACACATTGGTTATATGTATGCCAATGCAACTATGTTTTGAACAAAATCACTACATAATTTACCTTACACAGTTTGGGACTACTCGATGTCAACGACGACTTTCATAGGCGACGAAGAAGTAGCACATTCATAGTTCGCAATTCACGATCTTACTGACAGAGTCAAAAAAAATTTCCTTATCATCAAGAGCCCTTACAATAAGCTGGTGCAAGGCTCGGATCTCCAAGATCTTCTCCTTGGCTCTCTTGTTGTCATACTGGAATCCCTGTCGATTATGTTTCTCCTCCTGTAATTTCAAAGCAAACTCACCGCATTGCTTACATGTAATATTTTTTGCCTTTTTTCTTCCCCCTTAACTTAATGGAGGTAACCTTTCTCTTTTTACGCATCTAGGCAAGGGACACACCAGACTCCTTCTTCCTTGAGTTGTTACACTTCCATGCTCCATCTAACGGCGGTGGACTAGGCATAGGCAACCCATTCCCTCTGGTGTTGCGAAATTTATTTTCTCACTTTCTGACAATGACATTTCATGACCAAAACAACTCATGAAACTGTGTGGACTACACTGTGTAACTATCTACCTATCCGCTCAATACTAACTTATTAATTAAGGAAGATGGTGCGTACAATTCTACATGCCAAAATCCTCCAATTTATAATGCTATCTTCGTTAGGTTTTTTTAAAATGTAAAGTAATTGTAGTCACGTGTTTGCAGTGATGTCACCAACACTCTCCTTCCTATGTTTATGGATAAAGGCAGTCAGACCCCAAATTTGTTTCATCCTACTACAATACAACTTCCAAATTCAATAAAAATGACGTCAAACTCCAATTTAATTTACATGTGACTTGTTAGTCTGCTACCCCTATCACTCACTAACTCTCCTATTCATTATACTTTATATGTCACAGTCATATGAAGAATATCATATTTTACTTATTGATCTTTTTGCACGCAAGTTTAGTAGACTACCTATCAAAATAAACTTAACTTCCCAATATGATAATGTACTAGACAATGGTATCACTCCATATACTCACCCCAGACCCCATACATCAGCCGTGCAGTATGTATGTATGTCTATGAAATAGACTTAACCAAACCCTCTTGCAACGCATGGCCATCTCCGCAAAATGCTCCTATGAATGTGACATGCAAGATTTTAATGGACTCGAATTTATTTAAAGTTCATTGACCCACTACCTTTGAATTCTAAACTGTCACATCCACACCAAATAGCAACAATACACATAATTCAAGCTTTTGACCGCACTCTTTCGACTTTAGAGTTAGATTTCAATCAACCTTTTGATTTCCAACTTGACAGCATTTCGTAGTTGTAAATTTAATTAATGGTCATTTACGGCCAACGCGACACATCAACTGGGTTCATATCAACCAACTTTGTTTAATACCTCTTTGCATTCACATAGTACTTTTCTCAGATAAATGAAGGAGCAACTGCACCCACAACCTCTGACCCTTTAATTTCCTTTCGTTCATCGTTTATTACGACCATCAACAAACCAACACCTCCCCATGGCATCCTATTCGTGTGATCACATTATGAATAACGAGCATGATGTTTTTGTCGACAGCGGTGGAATCACCTTCACGTTCATTCCTGCAATAGAAGAAGTTCTGGTAAATGATTCGCATTACTTGTTTATTTAGCATCATATGTTTTTGTCTCATTACATTTTTTCACTTGTGGTTCTAACCCCTTCAATCTCCATTATAATGTATTGTACGCCTTAGGAAATACCTACCCATATCGGGATAACGTTCGAGCTATGAATATGGAGAAATATCTGGCTAACCACTAGTCTAGGGAATTTCCTGACTAGTGTGTGTTGTGTTTCTGGCGACACCATTTACTTGAAATACAGGTGGACTCAGTTTTTAGCAATTCACCGGTTTTAGTATGGGGACCTAATTATGCTAAACTGCATGGGCGTTGGTCATTTTCGCGTATCCTCCCTAACCAGCCCAAGAAACCCTAACATCCATGCTTCAATTGTTCATATATGGTAAGGTGGACCCACTTGATCCATATTACAACTTACACAGAGGACGGCTATTTTGGGAAAAAATATAAAGTACGATGTATTACTATTTATGGGTTAGTAGCGTTCCGTGTTTCGTTCTTTTTGTTGCGCTGTGTTGGTTGTAAGGTATATGTTAAGGTGTGTAGTGTGTAGTGTGCAGTGTTAGCTTTTTTGTATCAAAGTGTTCTAACATTTAATCGGACTTTGTCATTTTTACATATTTTCTGTTACTAAACATATTTCACTGCTACATATCCAACTAATATTTTCTCAAAGTATTTGGGACCCCATACACTTTCGGAACAGCCCACGTCATTTAATAGCCAATACCCTTTAACCTAAAGTATATAACCTGGGTCCTATAATATGTTACCTTACCTACAACTAATACCAAGTGTGTGTCACCAACATTGCTAGCCATTACCTTTAATTAGCTAATGATTTGACATAAATTTTAGCTTTTTGCTGCCCAACAATGCTCCCAACTCACTAGCTAAAATGGCAAAAATTGCTCTCACTACCCAAATGTGGCTAGCGTCTTTGGCTAGCCTAGTTGGAGTTGCTCTAACTCTCATGCATACTGTGATGTCTTACATTTATGCACATTAGACTTACGGACTCAATTGTATTAAATTTATTTGTGCATAACTTGAAATTTAAAACAGTGTTACGTAAAACCTAGTGCAATAATATTCTCTCATAAGTTGTTAAAAAAAAAATTTATCTTCAAATTAATTATTTTTAATTCAATTACTCAAATTAATGGTCTTCTAATTTAATTAATATAATTTTATTGTTCTTTTCTTCCATTTCATATTTACATTCTGGATAAAATGTTAGTGCAACTGGATAGAGAAGAAAAAATAAAAAATAAGACTAAAAACTACAGTATTTTAGAATAAAAGTTGCAGTACAATATGTTTCACGTTGAAGTGGCTCTAAATAAATGTGTCAAAATTTGTAAAATTGAATACCCACAGACAATACGTCATTTCCTTCCATTTCTTCGTAAGTTCCATAATTGAGGGCCGGAAGTTAATGTACAGTTTTTTGAAATTATTTGACTAGTTTCTAAAACCTATTGCACTTCACCTAATATATGTCCATTTTGCACCACTGTCTGAACGTCATTCTACGGGATTATTGGCGTACTTGCAGACTCACATTTATTACGATGAAACAAACCTTCGCGTTGGCCATATGTACCTCATGTTTTGCATACACGCCACCATTTATGGATTGTTATATTATTCTTAATTTTTGCAATACTCCAATGGTCACGTGTTGGGTAAATGTACAACTGTTCCTATCCATTTGCGTGTTCGATTTTCAAGAATACCAAACCCCTGAGTAGCTCTGTCATCTAATTGTTTCTAGGCATCGACAAACATGCCATGATAATATGCAAATATTTATTGTCTTCAACCACGCCTAAAAAGTAGTTTACCATTTTGTCCATCTTCCTTCCTTATTTGACCCTATAAAAGTCAGTTTAATTCAAGTCACACACCATTACACTCTTCTACCACGAGTATTTTATCTGTAAATTCCAGTATTCGAACTATGTCGACCCAAATCAACGAATCAACCAACCTAGTGCAAGAACTCGGTGGGGCTAATAGTTGAATTGACGACTTCTTGGACATATGTGGCGTAGACGACAAGCAAGACAACAATGTTAAAACCAATGATCGGTGTTCTTCATGTGAAATACTATGAATCAGTCTGATTTCCACCAAGGCAAACCAGAAATGTTACGAGGAAATAGAGTCGTTGAAATTTTTGATTGAGGATACTTTCAAATTTATCGATGTGGCAAACAAAGCACTGGTTGCGAAGGTGGAATTGTCCCAAAGGTAAGTTTTGTTCAGCAAAAATAGTATTGCACCATATAACCAGGCGAAGAGGAATTTTATTGCCAAGCGTCGTTGTTCCGATTAGTCAAAAATATAATAAGTTTGTTTCTAGGGGAGTAGTGTTTCATATTAAATCTGTTTCCTTCTTCCTTTAATGGTGAATTTTTTGTTACAATGAAATGTGTCTTCCTCGTCCTCCAGTGAGTGTAAAATTGTTGTATTGTGTTAAACACCTTGTATGTTGTATTGAGCTATTTGCATTCTATCTTATGCTAAACAACATTGCTCCTCTCTACGTTATCCTTCTATTTAAATTTACTGAGTTCAAATATAATGCATATCAATTTACTTCACCATATCGTATTGGGTTCATATTCAACTTCTCCTCCAATTCCGGATTTCAACAATTATATCACATTCAAATATCATAAAACACTGATGAAATTGCAATTAAATAAACAGTTCAACATGGAGTAAGTTACTCGATAGTAAATTAAAAACTCATCATACAATTTTCTTGTCTCCGCAGGCCAAGTCACTAACTACTCATGTGCTACTAGACTCGATATGTGTCTTTTGGTCAAGAAGTTTGGGGTCTTTTCCATAGATAGATATGTAAGCATGAAAACAATTTTTGTAGTGGTTTACCATCCAGCAACCCACTTTCCCCACCAGACTATTCCATCTAGAATTGAATATTGCATAGGCAATACAAAAACGATCGTCCTCCTCCATGATATGTTATCAACATGACAGATATAATTTTATTACTTACAAGAATGTTGTCATGAATGTTTGTGAAAATTCAAAAACACATTGTTAGTCATTTATCACACCTCGCTAGGCTTGAATCCTTCTGTCAAGCATTGCATATGTTTCAAGACGTGAATTCCACTATCCACTCCAAATTTCAATTGTGGAATATGTTACCCCAATATATGACAAACCTTGAGATGTCAATATTAACCCCACTGACTAGGGAAAAAACATCATTTTGATGCAATCCTAAGGTGTCCAACTGTAATTGCAGATTTATTAAAATAAAAAAATATTTTATCACATTCAAGAAGTTTTGTGCGTCTAAGTTGCTTACCATAATGTTGGAACCTTGACTCCGCTTAAAGGTGCGTATATATTAAAAGTACATAACATGGTCTTAACAACATCAATCCGTTGCGTCTGGTTGTCTTCATCTTTGTTTAAATCCCAAATCTCCATCGTTTTATCGAGGACATGTAACAGAGCCATGAACCAATGATTGTCGACCGAGTCATGCAGGGGGACAACAATCTACTAATAACAAAGGCTATCAATAAAGGATGTACATATTTAGATGGGGGGGGGGGGTAGATCAACTTGTGCATAGTCGTAAGTAAAGATGTTAGATTCTTATACTTACACATTTGCACGATTTTGGATCTCTGAAAAAAAGGTTTGGCAAAATTCTAGTCCCATTCATTCTCAGCCGAAAATGTACTAACGCCTCCGTGATTCTGCAGTCATCAATCAAAACCTATAAGTGCCACAACATGGGAACAAACTATAGTCCCATATTCATGGCTTCCTGGGATATTAGAACATAAACACCAACGTGCTTATCGCGTGACAAGGTGAAAGAAACCAAATTGGGTGACGATTTGCATACTTGGCATCCAATGTAAGTTTTCTCGCATAACATGATATAACCTATACACACATTTGCTCATTAAAATGCATGTAACCCATTGTTAGTTTAAACAAACTTCTTACCACATTCATCTAAAAAAATTTCCAATTAATCGAATTGGTGTGTTTAAAATGAACAAGTCGAACTTCCCATGGATAACAATCAATTAGTTTGGCTATGTAAAAAATGTTGGCCGATCGGTTGGTGACTACTTACTATTCTTTGTACATATCTCCCAAGAGCCAACGAGACCATATCACATTGATCAAGCGAAACCCCACCAATTTTCACCATACGTTCACTACCAAAAAACAAATTGAACCACTAAATAACAAAGCATAAACCCGACTTAACACCTCATGTATATCTTGTATGCATACAGTCTGTGCAATATAAAGTTTAAAGACGCAAATTGAAACAACAATTTTAGGTATGGGTTGTATTTACCTGAGCAAGAAATTATTCCCAAAAGTGTACATTCCAAATTGTAGCGCATAAGGATGAACACGTGTTGATACAAAAAAAGGTCCAACCCGGTGCTCGTCTGAGTTAATCCATGCATCAAATGGGATGTGTGAACCCAAAGGGACGAAAACTAAAGACCGTATAAATTCTTCCCTAATATCCATGTTGAAATTTTCACCAGAAGATTGATTATTAGTAGATTTCGTTGGGGAGAGGTCAAGACACAGTTCATTCGCACCAAGCTGTGTTCGAAGATGTCTCAATGTAGTACATAATGAGCCCTCGCCATTTGCGACACTCAGTTACCGTTTACCAAATCCAATTGCAGGATTTGTCGTCTTTATTATCATAGGGTTGGTCAAGCTTCCAATGTCTTGCATCTGCCGAATGTAATATTATTTACCAATACAACACAACAAAATATAACCTACTATAACGCGTTACAAATTTAGTAAGACTATTGAAAAACAAGCTTCATACCTCTTTTTCTAAGTCCATGTCCTCGGCTGGAGCAGTTTCTATATCTGAGGAGTTAAGTTGTTGTCCTGCCATGGAAGCGTAAGATAATGGGGTTTAATGTCTCAACTAGTATAGGTACATCAACTAAAATGGTTAATGATGTGTTTTCATGGACAAAAGGGTTGTATATTAAAATGAGAAAACACGCAAAATCAATAATATGGTTGATTTATGACATCTTTGCAGTGCAATTAATGCTTGGCCGGACATGTTATGACCATGGTCAGTGGCTGGACTATTGAGGATTTGATTATTTTAATCCTTACTCAGTGTTTGGTTTTAGTTAGTAAACAAAGGAAAAATAATCCTATGATCACTATAAGAAGGTTCAAGTGCGCCTATTATAACCCACTCATGATATAGGTTATAGTGGGATTGTTCTATTTACTTTGGTTATTTTTTTCTTTATTTATAAAACTGCTTTCCCTTTCAAAAATTCCAAATTAAACTATGCCTTAATTAATTATAATATCAATTCCACAAGGCTTCTATGGTGCTAAAGGGGCTGAGTGCTAAAACAGTACGAAATGCCTTACTGCCGAGGTGGAAGAGAGGGATTTGCTGTTGAGTGAATGTTGGGTTGGATTTAACCTGTTTGGTTTTTGATTAACCGGAATCAATAAGTATGTTTTCAATTTTTAAATGCTTCCAAAATAGGTCAAACCCAAACAAGCTTCAAGCCGTCAGTGTGTCTGTTTTTCTGATCAAAATCGATGTCCCCGTCTTCCATCTCCTACTCGATGCCATTAGAACTACGAACAACACATCCGATCACCGCAAAAAAAATGTTCGGTTTCTTTTCGCTTCCCTTATTGTTTTTTGTTTTTATCAAAAAATTGGAATTCTTAAGAAAGTGATTGTGATAAGGTAATGGCAATTGACAGGCACGATAGACGAAGATGGCAAGGCGATATTGCAGCTACTCAAAGACACATTTGCGAATCTCAAATGGTTTCGCAATTTTGTTCATGATTTAGTTGTTAATTTGATTTTCGTTTTCGTTGGTGTTCTTGCTCACGATTCTTGCAGAGTAATTTTTTTTTACCCTTATTTTATTTTGTTTGGGTGGAATTTGGTTGAGGCCTGTAAGAAGATAGATGATGCCAAGATTCCTAATTGTTGGCAGTTAATTTTTCTCTATTCATTTTAATTTTGTTTATCATTTATTATGTTTACTTCATTTGTTGTTGCTTTTTCTCATCTCCAACTACTCCACACACCCCACTTGTTGGACGTTAAATGATCTATTAGTTCAATTTCAATTTTCTTTTCTTTCTTCGTCTCTTGCTAATGCTATTTTTTTGTTCCCATCTTATATGCACGTGTGATACCCAGAAAATTCACATCATTAACTTTGTTAATTTAAATATTTTTTTAATAAAAATAATTATACGATAAAGTTGTGTCGGTATTGATGTTTTAAATTCGTAAATAATTACAAATATAATTTTGAATGATGTCATTACTAATTGATTGACAGAATTGGTTGGAAAGTGATTTTGTCAGAATTTGAAATAATAAGGAAAATATCGGATAGTATTTTTAAATTTGTACTCCTATTGAGTTTATTCAACTTATTATAGTTACTAATAACTTTAGTAACATGACTTTGGTATTGATTATCATTGATAATATTACAAATTATCATCGATATATCACTGAATAATATTATGAATTATCATTGACATATTATTTTAATTATAAAATATTGTTAGTGGACAATATTAAGAACAACATTGTGGTGATTTTATTGTTATGACTATTATTGTTAGTAGTATTAATATTATTATTACTATTATTCTTATTTTTAGAGATGTATATAAATACATGTCAAATGAAATAAAATAAATGAATAATACGTAATAATAATAGACAAAAGTCATTTTAAAGGTAAAAGTTATTCATTAGCAAATGTAATTCCATAAATTATTTACGAAATTTTTTTATGGAACAGGTAGAATAAATTATAGAGAATAAAACTAAATTAACAAAAGAAATTATTATTTGCTAAAATAGTAATAAATGATTAATTGAATGAGAAATTTATTTTGAATAAATGAATTTTTCAATAAGGAAATAATTATGAAATAAACTCTATTTAAACTTAGAAAGTCACAAATTATGTGATATTTAAGTTAAAAAAATGATTTAGTTAATCTAATGATGATTAGTTGCAAAATTAAATGCAACTAATTAAAATAACAAACTTGATTAATGAATTTAATTAAAATGAAATTATTATTAAATTAAATGTAATTAATTTAATAATTACAGTTAGATAATGAGAGAGTTTATTAATTGGAAACCTAATTAATCAAACCCTTGTCAATTAAGTGAGGTTTGAATTGTAAAAATTTAAGGATTTAATTTTAAATCTCAAGTCTGATAATTAAAGATTTTTACCAATTGAATTTAAGATTGGACTAGGGTATCTGAACCCCTAGTTTGTATACACAAATATTGGAGAGAGGAATCTATAAACTGGTGGTCTGAGTCTCATTTAAACAATGAGAACGGATGAGAAGACGCAATTAAGTTTACGTTTAACACCGTAATAAGTCTTAAAGTGATATATTCTAACAATATAGTACGGTTAACAGTATCTTTAGTGGAAACCTTTTGGAAACCCGCATGCTAAGTGGACAGTGCTAAGAAATGGGTTTTGTTTTGTAAGAAAGGTGATTTTGGACTAAGAGCACAACAAAGAGGTAAGTACAATCCTACTTACAATATGATTTTCTGTGTGTTAGAAATATTGTTAATTGTTTATCGAAAGGAAATTATTTTATTGCAATCTGAAATGAATGGGTTAATTGTGAATTGATATGGATTTGATTGATGATAGTATGGATGTTTGATTGTCAATTTAAAGTAGATATTCGATTGTAAAGTGATAAAGTGACCGTTTGACTATTTATGGATTGGAAAAGAGACTGTTTAACTATAAGTTGAATGATGATTGATTAGTTATGGATTGAAAAGTGATTGTTGATAGTAAGTTGACTGATGATAGCGAGGTTGCATTGTTATGGTCTTAGAGAAAGGTTAAGAGCAATCACCCGATTTTCCCTGTGTTTGCTAAATGATTTAGTGTTACAGCATCAGGGAAATGTTAAGGGCAAAAACCAATTTTCTTTGTGATTGTTAAACAAATATGTACACAGACGGGGCCCAAATTATGAGTCCCACTGTTTTCAATGTTGTATGGGATGTTGACAAATATACGTTTACAGATTTACCGATTTGAATGTCACGACACAAGTTTATGAGATTCACAGGATGCCAAGGATGACTTTATAATACATTAATTTTTATAGTTGCGAATGCAATAATAATAATTTTACAGTGATTGTACTTACTGAGCTTTGGCTCATAAAATATGTCCATGTTGCAGATTTTATCGGTGGATTAGTGAACTTGTTGAGCCAGAGAGGTCCGGGAGGGTGGGTAAAGACAAGTTAGTTACGTGTTATGATGTTGAAGCATCAAAGGTTTTATAGAGTGCAATTAATAATCTTGTTAGAGGTGCTGTAATAATGATAAGATAAGTAGGGCTGTGTAAGTATTTCACTATCGTTAATCGGTGTTGTTTTACATAGACTTGAAAGGAAATGGACTTGATGATTAGAGGGAATTTACCAGGCCGTAAAGAGAGAAGATTAATTCTTTTCCTACAAAAGATGTTGTGTTTTGAAAAAAAAATTATTGTGATTATCTTAACGTATTGAATTAAAAGACCCGGTAAAACTTGGGACGTTACAGCACGTCCCATCTGTTGGGAAATAAGGTGTTCCTAGTTATTTATGTTTTCTCCTTATCTTTAAATTTTTTTTTTTCTGTTTCTCTTCGTCTTCTACTTCTTTTGCTTATTCCCCTTTTCTATCATATCTACCAGTACTATCCATGGGGGCTTTAAAACTTTCTTTTTATTTTTTATTATGTTTCTCTGTTTGGAATTTTTTGTTTGCGCACACTTTTTAGTCCCTTTTCCACCAAATCCATCATCTATTATCACCGTAACGAAAAGAAAAATATATATTTATAAACCAATTTAATTTTTAACCCTTACGTAAATAGATGGTCACAAAAGTTGGACAGAAAATGAAGAATCATAACATAAAGAAAGTACACTGAACAAAACAAACAACAAAACCACAAATTTAAATCCTAAACATAACAGGCATCCAGCTCATATCCAAAATGAAAGAAAAAGTAGTGAAATCCAAAGAACACAAATTAACAATGATAGGCGTGTAAAAAGTAAAATGTGATAAGGTTTAGTTGTGTAAAATGATAGAATATTTCTGGAATTTCTATAGGAATGCCCCTAAAATTAGTCCTGTTAACATTTATGCCCCTTTTTTAAGTCCATTACAAATATGCCACTTTTTTTTTTTAAATATTTTACCCCCATAAAAATGTATACAATTATTTACATAATTAGAAAATATGTAAATAATTATTTACAAAATTAAAAAAATATGTAAACAATTGTTTACATAATCAGAAAAAATGTATATATTTTCAGTTTAGATTAAAGGGTAAAAATATCTTTTACTCCATAAAAAGGGGTACAAATGTAATGACTTTTAAAAGGGGGCATAAATGTAATGGGTCATCGAAAAAGGGGTATAGGGTGAAATTTCCTCAATATTTCTGTTGATGTAAAAGTTAGCGGAGTTCACGAAATAGAATATAATATAGTAATGGTTCTAATAGGCAAAAGAACACGTATTTCGAGAATTTTGGATAGCATAATCAGGTATGCAATTATTTGGGTTACCCTGTAAACCAAAGCAATAGTCTTCTGACATACAATAAGCAATCTCCTACAATTATACTTCATAAAAATTAAATCTATTCAAACTTACAATTTACGCAAATCTTGAAAAATCTGACCAAATTTATGTAGAAAATTTTAGAAATACTGCATTACAAATTTTAAAGAATTTATTGAAAGCTTTAAATTAACTTCCTAATTAAAAAAAATTGAATAGGTTGAACTCAAAATTTAACAAAAAATAAAAGAATAAACCAACTAATTGGGATAACGTGTATTTTGTTTACAATTTAGGACACAAGTCATCAATATGGATAAAATGTCAGTTTGTTACAGTTTTGAGATTTTAATGATCATTTTAATATAAGAAGAGAGAAAAAGTGAATTGACTAACATTATATAGGACATTAGACGCGTTTAAGTAAAAACGTAAAAAATACTAATAAAATGCTATTGTTGATAAACTACCCTATGGAAAATTAAATAGAAAATAATTACATTACAATTTTATTACGAAACATTAAAAATAGATAGACCTCGAAAGGGAACGTATTTTCAATTTCTTCTAGTATAATTAAAAGCCAATACGAATGACGTATGAGAAAGTGATATTTATGTTATATATCCGCAAATAAAAAAAAATGTTTTCTTCTTAAACAAGTTTGACAGTCAGATGTAATGATTGTAAATTAAAAATTAACAATTCCCAGCTTCCAACAATAAGGCCTTTTGCCAAAACCCAACCACTAAGTTAACTTAACCAGCCCTAACCCTTCTCACCATTTTGCTTTGTTTCTTTCCATCTTGGTGTTGGTGCTAGAAAGCAAATCATAGATTAACTGAGAGACAAATCCAGAAAGGTGAGGGTCAAGCCTCAAGTGTGTGAAAAGGGGCAAGATGGATAGACGTCCCTCTGCTTCAAAACCTGAAAATAAGGTGCACATTGAAATTTATTTATTTGATGATCAAAATTTCAATTTTTTCATAATGATTTTCTGTTTACCTGCCAAAATGTTTAATCTTTGACTCACCTAGGTATTTTTTTTTTCCCCCTATTCTTCAATTTTTTTTTGTTCCAATAGTTTGGCTCTTGGTATTCGATTGCATCCAACTGTGTCTAACATTTGGTTTTTATTCGATGGGTTGATAGTTTTTCATTTCTATTAGTTTTTCAGTCCCTTGGTCTACGATTTTTTTCAGGGGTTTAGTTTCATACCCATATGTGAAACCTACTATTTAGTCATAAGAAAGGTATCTCTTTTCAATCTTTTCATGTTTTTCTCGTTATGTTTGATTTGTGTTTTCATATTTAATGGGTATGCTTGGTGAAATATCTTCTTGGTTTGTTCGTTGTCTTCAAACGTGTGATGGTCACAATACCCATTTTGTGGGTTTTTTCTACAATCTTCAATTTTAATATGTAAATACATTTTCTGCGTTATAGTTGTATTGGTTTTATTAATTATTACTAAACCAACCTGTTTTGAGCTAAAACATTAAAAATTGTGAGCAGTTTTGGGTTGTGTGGTCGAATCTTAATATATGTTTGTGTAACTTCAAGACATTGTTAGTTTGGTAGTCACAATGTTGTGTTCGTCTATTTCTAGTAACCAATGCTTGGGGTTTAATAGAAATTACGTATATTCACCGAAAGTTGTTAGTAAATTGTTCAACTTTCTGTTTATTTAGTACTTACTTTGTTTTGCTATAAAATCCTTAGGATAAGAAAGATGGGCGTGGAGATCGAAATAATTTTTTTTGGAGACAATCATAGGGCAATAGCCAGATCAAGCAGATTGCCCATATTCAGGGATAATGAATTCACAGCTTCCAAACTCTGCTAATGCTTCAAGAAGAAACATGATACGAACTGCTGTTAAAAGATCTAGTCGTATTAAAGACATTGTTGTTACTCCTCCAAATCGTGGAATTCAAAACAAAGATCTTGTGATCGAAGAGGTAACTATTATTGATAATGATGAACAAGAAGACCAATGTTATTTTGAAGAGGAGGAACTACCACATCGCATGTCAACCTTGATCGAGGAAAACACTGAAGACAAGATTGACTATCTTATCCTACTTTTGGAAGCTCAAGGAAAGTAGCTTCACACTTTGATGTCAAAGGTATCTGTTTTCAACAGTCTTCTTATACTTAGTATCTTTTTGGGGTTAAACTTTTCTTGGTTTTTGTTTTTCCCGTTACTATATGGTTATGTGAGTTGTTTGCAATTTCATATGCACATGAAACTAGGTCGTGAATGGAAATTCCTCCCACGGTGAAGGCTCAGAAACGACATATAAGGGCTTGTATGTGGACAACCAAAGGAAGGTAATTTCATTTTAGTTTCTATCGGTGTAGTGTTCGTTACTTTAGTTTGCAAGGTATGTATAGATTGATTTTGTTCTCTTACTTGTCTCAACATTGTGCTAATGTTGAATAAGGCTCTGACACAGGAAAACCGTTAGCTTACAATGAAGTTAACAATTGCTGAATCCAAAATTGAAACAGTATGTTTGCATTATATTGCTTGGCTGTGTATGCTATCGATGTGTGTGACTGCATATACCTATGCTGTTAGCTTATTTGATGTCTTTCGTTTTGGGTTATTTATGTACTTGCAACTGCACTTATAGTTTTGAAAAGATAATCATTTATTGTTGCTCTAAAAGGGGAAAAGGAAATTGAAATAACATCTACCAGCAAACATATAGGGCATCAAACCATTCTTGTTCAGTTTTAGAATCCTTCTCTTTATTGCTTGGGAACCTGATTCGGAAGAGTATTCTTCTAAAAAATGGTTGGTTTATCTAAATCTTGTAGCCTGCCTGCATAAAGTATTGAATGTGAAAGATTCAATTTAATCATTTTTAGTAGTAGTTAGTATCAGTATGATGTGTTGGCTCATGGATCACCTTATTTTATTTACAATTTATTGTTCTTGGCGGGAATATATTACTTTGCCAGCTTTGGTTGGCTTCAAAACACAGCAGAGTTTGA
>WUAT03312474.1:0-10742 GCA_010015005.3 Ulmus americana | reverse complement strand
AGATAAAAACGTGAAAGTAACTTTTCAACGGTAAAAATATTTTTCACATAGAGTAAAAATATATCCATATTATTTTTGACTCAATGTTTGGAATCATCAAAACAACAACAATAAAATCTTTGAATAGAATCCTTGATTCAACACTTATCACAATTGTCCCATATTTTTTTGTCATTTTTTTTATTACAAATGTCAATGAACAATAGTTATAGGGGATTTGACGATCACAAATTTTAAAAAGAGACAATAATGTGTAAAATCAGGCAAAATAGGAGACATTTCACTACAAGAAACAGTGTCCATCATCGCTAACAAAATATCATTTGAATAAACATATTGCGATAATAATGTTGTCGCTACATGTCGTCGTAATAGGTCTGTGCATGTTGTCCAATTACGATGACTATCTTGTCGTCATTATAGGTCTCAAGGCTATAGCGACAACTTTCGTCGCTATATTGTTTTTTAATTTGTTTTATGAAATCAAAAAATAGTAAAATTAATATTCTGAAAACGTAGTAATATACATATATACTTAGTATAAAAAATACAAATAAAAATAAAGGTTTGTAAGTTAAGTTATACAACGTAACAAAAAAAATCTAAGGATCCCCTAAATATACATCAAATTCGTGTGGCGTCTTCGTCCTGATCATCTTTAGGGGGCACAAAGAGGTCTTCTGGCAGCTGAATGTTAGGTAATTGATATTGTAAACAGTCAATCAGGTGTCACATAGAAGCCTCGGCAGTAGTTGCCCTAGCATTAGCCCGCCCTGCAGCAGCCTGAGAAGCATCCACCTAAGCAACACTGGTCTAGGAAAAATGTCCCGATCTAAATGGGGCCCGTGAAGCAGCACTAGATGAACAAGATGCACCAATGCCCTTCACTCTCTATCCAAATCCTCTTACGTTGCCCCGTTTTTCACCCATTACTTATCTTGTAATTGCGTGCTCGTCCACCTCTACGCCTGACAAACTGGCCTCCTAAGTCTAAGTCTCAAACCACCAAACTAGTTTAGACTAAATTTAAAAACAGTATTAAATAACCAAAACTTAATACTCAAGTTAATTTACAAAACTATAATCAAAACTTATTACTTACATAATCCTCATTTGCAACAGTGTTCACCCATTGGCCTTTCTTATTCGTAAGAAACATCTTAAATGAATCAATCAATCCAGGCCATTGTTGTGTTTTGGGATTCCTCTAAAAAATAATAATAATAATAATAAAGTCAGTTAGTAACATTTATAATCAACATTAATTTATAAGTAAAATTTTATAAATTTAGAAAACTTATTACCTTATCGTAGTGAGTAGCCAAAAAAGTCTTTGAGTCTTACAAACTAATTTACTTTTCCTTCGCTCAGTTAGCTTTATTTTTCTAGAAATGTTCCTGGAAAATAAATTATACATATTAAATAAATATGCAACAAAATTACAGTGTAATTGAATTATGCAAAATAAATGTAATACTTACAAGAAATTTTGAACTTGTAAACAAATTCACACACTTTTGCCAATTGTCATCACCAATCTTACCGAACAGAATGATTGGCCCATGCTCTGTATAGTGTTTATGGACCTTTGTCTTGTAGTCGCAGTATTGATTAGTTGCGTGCCGATTAATACCCGCTACAATTGCTTGGTACTCTTTCTCTAAACGATCGCCCCTAATATCAAAAAAACATCTACAATAATTTGAATTAGATAAGTTGAAACTAACTAATTAATTTAGTGAAATAAGTAAACCATAGAGTTCAGATTAATTATCTCAACCACATTCAAGATACGACATCTCAATTGCTCTGGAACATCCGCCCATTGATTGTAACATGGGGGCACATAGAACTCTATCTCGTTCCCCACACACCTAACAAAAAATGCCGCATTAACCCCAATTGGGTGCAATGTTTGCTCGACCACGTCGAACATAATGGACAACGGTCTACTCCCGTTGGCCAGCCATATATATATATATTTAGACCTTTTGATTGAGACTTTTTTTTTTTTTTGGTTACAAGTGCTACATTTATAAAAATTACAATTAATAGTTAGTAAAAACAAGCTGTATTTATAACCAAACAAAACAAATGTATCTAAAAACTAGAAACCTGCCAAACTCGCAGGCACCTGGTAACCACGAACCGCTTGGATGAGGCGGATCGCCTCCGTGAGACATAACATCGGCCATATTTGAATTTCAAATCAAAATTCCAAATTTAAACAAAATTCAACATAATCAACAAATGCAATACTTAAACATAATCCAAACTCTACTTTTAAATCCAATAAGAAACTTAAATCATACAAAAATCCAAATTCAAACCCAAAAATCAATATACCTGACTCTAAAATTCCAAATACAATAACAAAACTATATATGAAATAAAAAAAACAAATCCAAAATAGAAAAATCCCAAATCAAACAAAAATCAACATAATTAACATTGACAATACCAAAACGTAATCCAAATTCCATTTTCAAATCTAATAACAAACTTAAATCATACAAAACTAATCCAAATTCAAAAAAATTAGTTTATAAGTGTGTTAATTGTTTTTTTATATTCAGATTTTTTTTATTAGTTTATTTTATTATTTATCAAAAAAAAAAAAAATTATAAGTGAATGGTAGTTTTGGTATTTTTTCAAACAATATTAGTCAACTAGGGTATCTGTAATTTATGAAAACTAAAGGGTCCCTTTGGCTCTTTTCCAAAACTTGAGATACCAAATAAAATTTCATACAATTAGAGGGTATCGATATGTAATTTTTTCCCTTTCATTTATAAAACAAGGGTATTCTGAGAATTTTTTAAAAATATTTTTAACAAAATGATGTCAGTATCAACGTATTAACCTATTGTGAACAAAAATCATAAATACTCCTATATGATTATTAAAAAAATATTTTTTTTTTACGATTAACGTAGATCATAAGATTCCAAATCGTAAATATCATTATTTTTTATGTATTTTTTAATGTAAAAATGAGGCCAAATGGGGTTCATTAAAATGGAATCTGGTTCTTTGTTTATTTTTATTCCCTATTAAAGAGATAACGAATAAAATAATAATATCTCCTCTTGTCATGATCAGTTTTTTAAACAGGTTCATCAATGGAGATTATACACACATAGGAAAAGTCATCTTTCTTCTTCTCAAGTCAAGAACCCCAAAAAGTCACCACTACTGTTTTGTTACCTTCTTCTTTTTTCTTATAAATACAAGTCCCATCAAAAGCACTTATTTCACAATCTATATTTCCCTCCTCCTTCCTCTGTTTCCTCTCATCTTTTCTGCTTCTCCAAGAAGCTGTTATGGGCTTCTGTTCAAGTTCAGGCATGACAAACAAAGTAATGGAAAAGTTCTGCTTGAAGCCAAACGAAAAAGAGATTATCATAGAAAGCAAGAAGATTACAGCAACAGTTGTTCTGATGAAGAAGAATGTTTTGGATTTCCACGACATCAAAGCTTCACTTCTCGATCGAATCCACGAGCTTTTCGGAAAAGGAGTTTCCATGCAGCTTGTTAGCTCTGTTCATCCTGACCCAGGTCAGCATTTTTTTTTCTCACACTTTCTCTCCAACCAATCAGTAATTAACTAATTTTCCATCCAAACACTTTGATTTTATTTTTCCCATCTTATTAGGAAATGGGTTGAAAGGAAAAGTTGGAAAGGTGTCTTATTTGGAGAAATGGCTGACCACTATGACTCCATTAACTGCTGGAGAAACTGCCTTTGGTGTAACATTTGATTGGGATGAAACGATGGGTCGACCAGAAGCTTTTCTTGTGAAGAATCATCACCATAGCCAGTTCTTCCTCAAGTCAGTTACTCTTGAAGATGTTCCTGACCATGGTAGAGTTCATTTTGTCTGTAATTCTTGGGTTTACCCCGCACATCGTTACAAGTATACTCGGATTTTCTTCTCAAACAAGGTCAGTTTAAATCTCAATCATCATACTTCTGCTTTTTTAATGAAGATCAATAAATTTTTCTCTAGTTAATCTGTTTTTTGTGCTTGAAAATCCCTGTTGTTTGGAATATATATAAAAATCTTTTTTTTTTTGGCTTGAAAATCCCAATTGTTTGGAATATATATAAAAATCTTCTTTTTTTTTTCTTGAAAATTCCTATTCTCTGGAATATTTATAAAAATCTTCTTTTTTTTCCTTGAAATTTCCTATTGTCTGGAAAATATATAAACACTTTTTCTTTTTTTTTTTCTTTGAAAATTGTTTGGAATATATATAAAAATCTTTTTTTTTTTCCCTTGAAAATTCCTATTGTTTGGAAAAAAATATAAAAATCTTTCTTTTTTTCCTTGAAAATTCTTATTGTTTGGAATATATATAAAAATTCGAATTAATTTGAAATATTGTGTGCATTGATCACCTCTAGATGTTTTTCTAGCTAAAATAACCCTAAAAAGAAATATTAGTTCTTATATGAACTATACTTTTTTTTTTTTGGGGTCTTTTTTACCTCTTAATTTTGAGTAAAAAACAATAAGAAGGATGCATTTGATAAATTTTTTAAAAAAATATATAAGGGAATTTATTGATTTTTTTGTTCTCCGTTTTTCTTGTCTTGTTCATTATATTTGGCCCATTTTTGTAGTGATTTTTCTTGTGATGATAGTTACTTTCTAGCCTCAATTATTAGAGTTAAACTTGAACCAATGGATTTCCAAATAGATTTCATTGCTTAGAAGTAGAGGACTCAATTATTGTAAGCAAGGAAATGATGATACAACTTTTCATACGTGATGAAGAAGACAGAAAAAAAACTTGTAGAAGAAGAAGATATATTAGATCAATTTGCTTGAACTAATAGAAATTTTTATGATTTTTTTTGTATCAGACTTATCTACCATGTCAAACTCCTGAGTTACTACGCCATTACAGGGAAGAAGAGCTCAAAAATCTCCGCGGAAATGGATCCGGTGAGCTTAAAGAATGGGACAGAGTGTATGACTATGATGTCTACAACGATCTAGGAAGTCCGGAAAAAGGAATAGACTATGCACGCACTGTTCTTGGAGGATCAAAGGAGTACCCTTATCCAAGAAGAGGAAGAACAGGTCGAAAAGGTAACAAAGCAGGTAAGAAACAGGAATTTGTGATGCAAAAATGATATATTTAGAATTAGTTCGATTAGCAATTTCAATGAGCAAGTTTAATGTCATTGTGACAGATCCCAAAAGTGAGAAGAGATTGCCTCTTCTGAGTCTTGACATTTATGTTCCTCGCGATGAACGTTTTGGACACTTGAAGTTTTCGGATTTTCTAGCTTATGCCTTGAAATCTTTGGTTCAAGTATTGGTACCAGAGTTGGCATCTTTGTGTGACAAGACGATTAATGAGTTTGACACTTTTGAAGATGTGCTTAACCTCTATGAAGGAGGGGTTAAGCTACCAAATGGGAAAACTCTTAGTAAAATTAGAGAAAGAATCCCTTGGGAGCTGCTTAGAGAGCTTGCTCGGTCTGATGGGGAGCGGTTTCTTAAGTTCCCAATTCCTGATGTGATCAAAGGTAATTCGTTATTTTCGTGATTTGAACAGTGATCCTGTTCAGTGATTTGAATACTGTTATTATTCGCATGCTGTTTTTTTCGTGATTAGAACAATAATCATGTTTGAATTAGTTCAGAATCATGATTCAAATCACAAAAAAGAATACCATTTCAGCTACAATAATCTTGTTTCTACAGTAATCATGTTTGAATCATGATTCAAATCACAAAAAGAACATCCCCAATGTGATTGTGAATCAAAACTGACCAATTCTTTGATTCTAGTTGCTTGAGATTTTCTCAAATTGTAAAATCTGATGTTTATACTTGTAGAGGATAAGTCTGCTTGGAGAACAGATGAAGAGTTTGGTCGCGAAATGCTTGCAGGAGTGAACCCTGTTATTATCCGGCGTCTAGAGGTAAAGAAAACACAATTTAATCTTACAAGTTCCTCTCTTTTTTAATTCTATATTTACTTAATAAAAGTGAAAGTTTGCAGGAATTTCCTCCAAAAAGCAAGCTAGATCCTGAACGATATGGGAACCAGAACAGCTTAATAAGAGAAGAACACATAAAAGAGTACCTCAATGGCCTCACTATAGATGAAGTACTAATCAATCATCATTTTCTATCAAATTAGATTAGAATTTTTTTTGGAAAAATAAATTATAATCAGATTATTTGATCTGTTTTATTGATTCAGGCAATTGAGTGCAACAGATTGTTCATTTTAGATCATCATGATGCACTAATGCCATACTTGGGGCGAATAAACTCCACAACGACGAAGACTTATGCCACTAGAACACTCCTTTTGCTGCAAGAAGATGGAACACTGAAACCACTAGCCATTGAGCTAAGCTTACCACATTCGCAAGGGGAAAAACATGGCGCTGTGAGCAAAGTTTTTACTCCGGCAGAAAAGCACGTGGAGGGCACGGTGTGGCAGCTAGCGAAAGCTTATGCCAGTGTGAATGATTCTGGCTACCACCAGCTTATCAGCCACTGGTATGGTTCCTCGGTCAAGCTAATCTAAAACCCGAAAAAATGGTTTTGTTATGAAGAGTTTCTGTTTGATTTGAATATGTCTGCAGGTTGAACACGCATGCTGTTATAGAGCCATTTGTGATAGCAACAAATAGACAGCTTAGTGTTCTTCATCCAATCCACAAGCTTTTGCATCCTCACTTCAGAGACACTATGAACATCAATGCTCTGGCTAGACAGATCCTTATCAATGCTGGTGGTGTTCTTGAGAGGACAGTTTTCCCGGCTAAATTCGCCATGGAAATGTCCGCTGTTGTTTATAAGAATTGGGTTTTCACTGATCAGGCACTGCCTACTGATCTTCTCAAAAGGTAAGCCAATAAACCTTTAGGCCTAGTTTGGTACATCGTGACTTCAACCTCGAGATAAACTTTCGTTGATAAAAAATGGCTCGCGCTATTAGTTTAAGTCTGAACACTTAAACTAACAAGTTACTGAACTCAAAAACACTATTTACTATTTTTAGTTATTCGTAATTCACAAACACAAATTTTCAAACAATTATTATTTAAGTTTTCTTTCACATGAATAACGAGAATATCCAAATAATACTAGCCAAATTTTGAACCAAACAGGTATATGTTTCACTATACTTTGGTTAACAGGAGTTGGATTTAGGTGATTTTGTGTATAAAATGAAATCCGAGATACCAAAACAAGATAAAACCAATTAGCAAAGGATTAAAAAAAAATGATATTAACACTAAACTAAATCAAGTCTAACTAGCTTTGCTTGGTGACAGAGGAGTAGCAGTTCCAGATTCTAGCAGTCGTCATGGCCTAAGACTTCTAATTGAAGATTACCCATTTGCTGTTGATGGTCTAGAAATTTGGTCAGCAATTGAGACATGGGTGGGTGAGTATTGCTGCTTCTACTACCCAACAGATGAAGTAGTCCAAGAAGATCATGAGCTCCAATCATGGTGGAAGGAGATTCGTAACGAAGGACATGGTGACAAAAAAGATGAGACATGGTGGCCAAAGATGCAGACACAAGAAGAGCTAATACAAGCCTGCACCATTATCATCTGGGTGGCTTCTGCCCTCCATGCTGCTGTTAACTTTGGGCAATACCCTTATGCAGGCTACCTCCCTAACCGGCCAACTGTGAGCCGAAGATTCATGCCTGAGCCAGGCACACCAGAGTATGCTGAGCTCGAGAAAAATCCTGATCAAGCATACCTCAAAACCATCACAGCTCAATTCCAAACTCTTCTTGGCGTGTCACTAATCGAGATTTTGTCGCGCCATTCAACAGATGAGATTTATCTTGGACAGAGAGACACACCCGAGTGGACAACTGATACTAAGCCATTAGAAGCATTTGAGAGCTTTGGAAATAAGCTGATTGAGATAGAAAACAGAATTGTGGAGATGAACAAGGATAGTAGATGGAAGAATAGAACTGGACCGGTCAATGTGCCTTACACTTTGCTGTTTCCTAACACCTCAGACTACTCCAAAGAAGGTGGACTTACTGGTAAAGGAATTCCAAACAGTGTCTCAATCTGAGGCTGAGGCTGAGGCTGAGGCTTTATGTGTAGATAAATCAGTGTTTTTTCGCGCAAATTTGTTCGTGTTTTTCTAGCTTTCTTGTACTAAAGATGAGGTTTTTATGCAGATTTGGAAGCAACTTGTTTGTTTTGTTTAAAGAGATCGAATTGTTATTTGTGTTCAGTTTTGTGTACTTGATCATCTTAATAAGGAGCTGTTTATATGAGAAAATGTAACACAGGACACTCATTTATCAACGACATTGCGTTGAAGGATTTAAGTTCAAACGACTGTCGTTCATTTGATCATGAGCATAACGACAGGTCGCTTAAGAGTTTATGGCCGAAGAGTGAAGAGAAATCCTCAGTAACAACGACAGGCGTTTAACCGTTCAGGACAATAACGACAATACGCTTAATAGCATGTAACCAAACGACAACTATTTCTTGGCCTTGGAATTGCCGTTTATGGCAAAAGGACAGTCTTTTATCCTTTGAAAAAAATTACCATACTCTGCTCTATAATATTCTCTTTTAAGAATTGGGATAGTTTTTTTCTATCGCCACTTACTTCTTAATTTTGTGTCATTAATAGCCACATTTTTGCTAATGGTGGTAACAAATTATCATATAATTTGGTCATTTTATAATTGTCGGATTTTGCCACATAATAGCTTCTCGGAAGCTAAGAGAACTTATTTTCCATGACTACCAAAATTAACTAAAATAAATACTTGTAATAATCATGTACACCATTTGAAGTTGTTTTCACATTAATTTTGCCGTCTAACTTTAAATGTCTACTGGTAGAAAACCATAACTCTGAGTGAGGTGAAACTTGTTTAATTAGTTTTATATTAATTATGTGAATAAATCTAATCTTTTTTATAATAAAAAAAATTATTAAAATTGTGTTTTTGACTATTTTTTATACACAGTGATCATTACTGATACAAAATCACAAGATAGTCGTCCCTAGTGTAATTTTCTTACTTGGGAATAAATTTCTTTATCAAATATATATATATATTTTTTGGTAAACTTCTTTACCAAGTTTCAGTTAATGTAATAGTTAATATATTAATTTTAATTGATAAATAAAATATATTTAATAAAAAATTAATTGAGAATAAGTAAAGTTTTTAATTAAATAAATATGCATCAATATTTAGGAACTAGAGTTTTAATAAACAAATTAATATGATAACATTATCGATCTTGTATGAAATAATTTCCCCCCTCTCCATTCACTATAAAATAAGTTGATTTTTTTTTTTTTGAATGGAAATTGTTAAAATAGAGTTAAATTGTTGACCATAAAATAGATATGCAAAAGAAGAAATTAAAACAGATGGACATGAGGGTATGGGTAAGCCAACGAATCAAAATCACACATTCTAATTGGTCCAAGCAAATATCCACCTTATCCAAACCAATCCCACACCACCCAAATCAAATCCCCACAAACTACCCATCAAATAAACCTTCTCAAAATCTCTTCCCCTCCACAACCCACAACACCACCAAACCCTCTAACCATGGCCATGGCAACCCAAGCAACCACTACTCTCTTCACACCCTCCCTCTCCACCGGGGACCGAACCGTCACCGTCCCGTGGAAGCAATCCCTCTCTGCCACTTTCGCCACCCCAAAATCCCTCAGACTCACCGCGACTCCGCCGAGAACCATCAGAGCCTCGACCGAAGAAAAGACCGAAGAAAAGACCGAAACAGCGCCGGTCGGGTTCACCCCGCCGGAACTGGACCCCACCACTCCCTCCCCGATCTTCGGGGGCAGCACCGGAGGACTTCTCCGAAAAGCCCAGGTAGAAGAATTCTACGTCATCACGTGGGACTCTCCGAAGGAGCAGATCTTCGAGATGCCGACAGGCGGCGCCGCCATCATGAGACAGGGTCCCAACCTGCTTAAGCTTGCTAGGAAAGAGCAGTGTTTGGCTCTCGGGACTAGGTTGAGGTCTAAGTACAAGATCAAGTATCAGTTTTATAGGGTGTTTCCAAACGGGGAAGTTCAGTATTTGCACCCTAAAGATGGGGTTTATCCGGAGAAGGTGAACCCTGGAAGGCAAGGAGTTGGTGTGAATTTTAGGTCTATTGGGAAGAATGTTAGCCCTATCGAGGTTAAGTTCACCGGGAAGCAACCTTATGATTTGTGAGATATTTTTGTGTTTCATTTGTAATGTGTATTTATGATCGACTATGTGATGAACATTATTTACCTTCTGTTGTAATTTCTCTCTTTTAAACATGTTGAAGAAAAAAACCATTATCTATCTTTGTTGTATTGTTCTTTTTAAGTCTCAATTAATGTTCAAATAGCAAGGCAATACTAATAGGGTGAAAACAAAAACCAGATCATCCGAGCTGTTCATCCAAAAAATATACGAACAACTTAATCCGATTTAACTGGACATCGGATGAATTTTATGTTTAATTTTTCAAAACTTAGAATTATCTAACTCACCCAAATAAAAAATTATATATATTTTTAAAAATATTTATGGATGTGTATAATCTTGTAAAAACAATAAAATTCTCCTCTATTGCAATTTCAATGGATTGAATAAAAAATCTTTCAAGAACTTCTAAGAACAGAAGGAAACAAGAGAAAATGTAGCTCAAAACAATCTCTCAATTTCTCTCTCTAAAATTCTCACTCAA
>WUAT03312363.1:0-10743 GCA_010015005.3 Ulmus americana | reverse complement strand
ATCAAAGATGGTCGGTTGGAGTGTAAGAGTAGATATTTGGACCGTGATTAGCTCCAAATCCAGCTTGTGGATTTCTTTTCGTAACGCCTTGGGTAATTCTTTTCTGGTCGGGTTCTTGCATCCTAATCTGGTTGTAGCCAGAGTAAGCATCCGTGAAACTTAGAAGCTCGTGCCCAATAGTGGCATCTACAAAATGGTTGATCTTAGGGAGCGGGAATCTATCCTTCGGGCAAGCTCGGTTCAGGTCGATTAGATCCACACAGACTTTCTAGCTATCGTTCGTCTTCTTGACCAAGACCACATTTGCTATCCAGTTGGGATACTAGGATTCTCTGATAAAGCCAACTTAAGGAGCTTGTCCACCTTTGTATTAATGACCATATAGCGCTCGACATTGAAGGCCCGACGCTTTTGCTTGATTAGCTTAAACTTTGGGTTGATGTTAAGATGGTGGACCATGATACTCGAATCTATCCCTGACATATCTTCATGTGACCAGGCAAACACGTCCCGATGCTCACGAAGAAAGTAGATCAGGTCTTCTCTGAGTTGTCCGGTCAATGCCGAGCCGATCTTACAATTCTTGCTTGATTTTTCCTCATAGAACGGCACTTTGACCAAGTCCTCAACTGGTTCCCTGTACTGCTCCTCGCTGGGTTCCCTGGGGTCCAGCTCGTCAAATCTTTGAACCTCTACAAGATTTACACAGTGCGGTCTTACCATAACATATGGAATTGTAAACTATTCAATAATTACGTGCTCTACTATACTACTTTGTTCTGCAGTTGTGGCTTGCATGTGCTCAGTAGTGATATACTCAGGAGCCTGTTTTGTGGAAACCACATACAGGTGACGAGACTTATGTTGGTGCCCCTTTAGAACTCTAACGCCTCCTACTGTGGGAAACTTCACCAGAAGATGGTAAGTAGAAGTGACAACTCTGATGGCGTTGAGAGTTGGTTGGCCAATGATCATGTTGTAAATGAATTGGTAGTTTACCACCAAGAATTTTATAGGTTGGACGTGCTGACAGGGGGCATCTCCAAGCTCAACAGGCAATTTAAGCTCACCTTTGGTGTGGAACCTCTCCACTGAGAAGCCATACAGTGGCGTACGTACTGGGGTAAGCGTGTGGCCGATCAGGTTCATCCGATCAAGGGTCGAGGAGAAGAGTATATCCACCGAGCTCTCATTGTCAATCAATACTATGTGTACCTTTCGACCAACTATCTTGAGGTTCATCATAATATCATCCTTGTGAGGATGGATAAGGCATCGAGCTTCTTCCTCCGTAAAGGTGATAGGCTCTTCAGACAGCTGCATGATTTTGGCTTGGTGGTTGACATTGTTCACCTAGTGTGGAGTAGCTGCCTGCCGAGCATAACCCTTTCGTGCTTAGTTGTTATCTCTTGTTAGGTCCACCAATGATAGTCCTAACCACGAGCAACTATTCTTGGACTGCTCCATCTTGCTCGATTGGAGTTTGACGTGGTGGTTGCTCTTGCCTGGCATTCCAATTGTGCACAAATTCTCTGAGCTTTCCCTGTCTGATGTGTCTATCGACCTCATCCTTTAAGGCTCAGTAATCATTGGTTCCATATCCATTCTCGCAATGATAACAGCAGTACTTAGACATGTCTCTCCTGTTTGGCAGGCCTTTAATCTTTGGTGGGGTGGTCAAAATGCCCCTGGGTTTAACTTGCATTAAGATGTTAGATAAGGACTGATTGAGATAGGTAAAGCTGTTATACCTCAGCATGTAATCCGAATTGTCAAATGGCTTGGGCTTCTTCCCATTGCATTTGGACGAATTGGAACTCTTACCATCTGGCTTCCTCTTCGGTGCTCCCATCTGAGATTCCATGTCGATCTGATTGACCTTCAAGTTGGTTGCCTGCTCGACGTCTATGTGTTGTACTTCCTTGATCAAAGCCGAGTATGACTTGGGCTTGGCAACCGATAAGAGATACTCCGTGGTCGGATTGCGTAGTTCAGGGAGCAGTGCACCTCAAGCCATCACGTCAGACCAGTCTTCGACAAGTATTTTTTCCTTTATAAACCACAAGAGGTAGGCCTCTGTACTTTCATTCTCACGTTGGAGGATAGTGCTCAGATGGTGAACAAGTTTCTTGTGCACATTATGCACAAAAACTGTGAGATAAAGGCTCCTACTAAGTCTCTAAAGGTTGAGATGGTTCTAGGACACAGGGTCTAGTACCATGCCGCACAATACCTGTGAGAGTGAGGTGGAAGGCTCAGCACCTGGTTGCATCGGAGAAACCTTTTGGTAAGTTTCCAGGTGCTCCGCTGGGTTAAAGGTATATTCGTAAGGTTTTATGTTGGGAAGACGGAACTTGCTCAAAAGTCTCGCAGCAAGTAGCTCAATAGAGAAAGGTTGCTCGGTCTCAAAATGCTCGGCATGCTGACTTTCATTTCCTCTCTTGAGCTCATCGATTTGATCTTGCAAGGCTTTTACCGTCAGGTCATTCTCACGAATAGCTTGAACAACATTCTTCCAGGCTGGTTGAGTACTCCACACAGATCCGCTCGTTTACCATCAATTTGGTGGGATGCTTGGCTTCTCTCCACTACTGTTCTCAGAGGAGTCTGATTTGTGGATTAGTCCTCTCGTCCATTAACCTGTGATCTATGATTAACCTTTCCCTAAGCCTTTGGAACGCACTGGACCAACTATGAGTCAGCCCTTGGTTTTTTAATTCATCAACGCGCTCTTGACTGTTTTGCTTGGTGTTTGGTTGATCTGGGATCGGCGGCCAATCACCATGAGGGTTCCCCTGACCAGCCTGTTATTGATCGAATCGTTCTTGCATCTGAGCAAGGGCAGATGCAAGTTGTTGTAGTTGGATCTATATGTTATTTCGGGGACCAGGTGGTTGGCCTCGATGTCTATGTTGAGCCAAAATCCATCAACTGACATCATGATCATTTTTGTCTTCAAACTTCAAACATTTACTGGCGACAAATAAAAATTCGTATTGAGATAAAACTTGTTATATTATATTCGTATTGATGTAGAGAACAAAATCCATAAGTTTTTTTTCTCATCAAAAGTTATCGGAAATTAATTCACCATGTTAGGTGTGCAACCAAAGTCCCACATTGGCTAGAAATGGGGAGGATTATGGGTTTATAAGTATGGACAATGGGCCTGGTTGAGACGTGATTTAAACAAGATTTTGGTGATTTGAACAAGATAATTTTTTGAATAGAATTCTAAAATTTTTGGTAAAAGTAAGTGAGGTCCACATGATTACAAAATAATTTATGTAAACAATGGTGAAGATATTGAGATTTAATAATAAAATAATATTTTATGTAAAAGGTGGTGAGAATATTAATAATATAATGTAAAATATGGTAGGGTATAGGTGTGTATGGTGTAAAAGGTGATAGGGTTTAGGTGTGTAAAATGATAAAATAGGATAGTATAATGTAAAAGGTGATGGGGTCCACATGATAGAATAGAATATGATAATAGTTAGAATAAGGAAAAGAACGATTTTTAGAGAATTTTGAAAAATAGGATATAATAGGATTTTTTTTTAAAAAAAGGTCTCAAACATACCCAATATCTCCATTGATATGGTGCTTTTTGGGTAGAGTCCAAAAGCAAAGCCATGTGGGCCTAGGCCCAAAGTGAACAATATCATACAAATGTGGAGATATGTGTGATACCATAATTATAACAAGTGGGATATGTGGTGTACATAGTCCCTTACAGTGGTATCAGAACCATGTCCCAGACTTATCCATGTGGATGAATTCCTCGCAATGCCGAACGAAGGTGGTGGGCCTTGGTTAGCTTGCGAAGGGATCAGTGGATGAGCTCTATTGGACATGCGGTGTGCTCTGGATGCACACCGTAACACGGTGAAGAGGAGTTGACCTGAAATTCTAAAAACTATTAATGTTTAACTCTTTTATTGTTGACGGATTTTGACACACAATAGCTAGTTGGAAAGTTTATAAAGCAAATTTTTCATAACTACAAAAATCAACTCAAAGTACCACCTGTAGTAGCCAAAATCGCCGTCAATTGACATCGTGATCATTTTTGTCTTCAAACTTGAAACATTTACTAGCGGTAAACGAAAATTTGTATTGAAATGAAACTTGTCATATTAGATTCGTATTGATGTAGAAAACAAAACTCATAAGTTTTTTTCGCATCAAAAGTTATCGGAAATTAAGTCACCATGTTCGGTGTGCAACTAAAGTCTCATATTGGCTAGAAGTGGGGAGGATCGTGGGTTTATAAGTATGGACAATATCTCCATTGATATGAGGCTTTCTATGTAGAGCCCAAAAGCAAAGCCACAAGAGCCTAAGACCAAAGTGAACAATATCATATCGATGTGGAGATATGTGTGGGTTCATAATTATAACAAGTCGAATATGTGGTGGACATAGTCCCTTACAGTAGTATCAGAGCCATGCCTCATACTTGTCATGTGGATGAATTCCTTGGAATGCTAAACAAAGGTGGTGGGCCTTGGTTAGCTTGCAATGGGATCCATGGATAAGCTCTATTGGACATGTAGTGTGCTCCGGATGCTTCATGGACGTGTCCTGACCCCAACATGATGAAGAAGAGTTGACCTGAAAATTCTAAAAACTATTAATGTTTGACTATTTTATTGTTGATGGATTTTGACACACAATAACTAATTGAAAAGTTTATAAAGCATACTTTTCATAATTACAAAAATCAACTCAAAGTACCACTTGTAGCAACCAAAATCACTGTTAATTGACAACACAATCATTTTTGTCTTCAAACTTCAAACGTTTACCGGAAGCAAACAAAAATTTGTATTAAGATGAAACTTGTCATATTAGATTCATATTGATGTAGATAACAAAACCCATAAGTTTTTTTCTCATCAAAAGTTATTTGAAATTAATTCACCATGTTAGGTGTGCAACCAAAGTCTCACATTGGCTAAAAGTGAGGAGGATCATGAGTTTATAAGTATGGACAATATCTCCATTGATATAAGACTTTTTGTGTAGATTCCAAAAGCAAGGCCATGATGGCCTAGGCTCAAAGTGGACAATATCATACCAATGTGGAGATATGTGTGGATCCATAATTATAATAAGTGGGATATATGGCCGGTTAGGGCTGTACAAAATAACCAATCTAATTGGATATTCAACTGATCCAATCCAATCCAATCCAATTGAGATTGGATATCCAATCTAATTCTATTTGGATTGGATTGGATTGGATTTGAAAGTTGGATTTATAATTGGATTGGATTGGACTTGGAGTTCATACACCAAAATCCAACTAAATCTAATCCCTATATATTAACTAAAAATAAATAAATTTATATCACATATTTATGCCTAATTGACTAGTAAAATATATCTAAATAGTAATTAAAAATATATATGTTTTGTTCACAACTTAAAGAATAATTTTTAATTATAAGAAAAAATATAATTTCTTTAATACTTCAAAATCATTATTGAAATCAAAATAAACAAAAAAAATGAATTGATGAGTTTTTCTTTTCACAAACTTCACCAGTAATTGTCAAGTAATGTATTATGATTTTATTATAGTGTGAACTTTATATCTAATACTTTATTATATATAGTTTACTTTATGATAATGTAATTTTTGTATACTAAATTATATGTAAAACACTTAATTTGGATAAATATTTGTGTTTTTTATGTTAATTGGATTGGATTGGATTGGATTGTATTTGGATTTGAAAACACTTAATTGGATTGAATTTTCACTTGCTATTGAATTGGATCATATCCAAAAAATAGAAATCCAATTAACGTTGGATTAGAATAGATGTGTTAAAAACAGGTTGGATCTGATCGGTTTACACCCTTATATATGGTGTACATAGTCCCTTATAGTGGTATCAGAGCCATGCTCCAGACTTATCCATGTGGACGAATTCCTCAAAATGCCGAACGAAGGTGGTAGGCTGTGGTTAGCTTGCGATGAGATCCGTGGATAAGCTTTAATAGACATGCGATGTGCTCTGGATGCTTCATGGACATGTCCTGACCCCAACATGGTAAAGAGGAGTTGACTTGGATAGAGCGACCTCTCGAGGTAGGCAATACTCTGAAACTTCATGGACGTGCCCCACAATGAAGTTGAGTGGTTGACCTCGATAAAGAGGACAAATGGATGATCATTTGTGGGGAGGCCGGACCTTGCTTATGGTGTGGTCATTTGTTCGAGGGAATGATTGTTAGGTGTGTGGCCAAAGTCCCAAATTGGCTAGAAGTGGGGAGGATCATGGGTTTATATGTATGGACAATATCTCCATTGGTATATGAGGCCTTTTGGGTAGAGTTCAAAAGCAAAGCCATAAGGGCCTAGACCCAAAGTCGGCAATATCATACCAATATGGAGATATGTGTGGGTCCATTCTTATAACAAGTGGGACATGTGGTGTATATAGTCCCTTACGCAAGAAACTACTACAAAAACATCATTCCGCAACTGTTCGAAATTTTCGTCTAAAAGCTATAGCGGCGTCTCATAAACCGCTGTCGTAACTTGTGTCGTTTATTGTATAAACTTTAGTTAGGAGTTATTTTTAAAAAACCGCCATCTATTATTTCGCTTTACATGCCGGTTATTAAAATAAACGGCTGCCTAAAGCCTTTTTTTTATTTAATATTTTGCTTTACACGGCAGATAATAACAAAAATCGCCACCTAAAGTCTTTTTTTATTATTATTATTATATATATACAAAAAAAAAAAAATTGTTCTCTACCCCAAATTTTAATCATTCCTACAATCAAATATAATACAGAAATATATAATAAACCAGAAAATCATATTCCAGAAATACAATATAAAAATCCTAGAGTATAATAATTGAAACCTGAAGTTGCAATACAAGTATATTGTATAACTTCTATTTTCATTACACACTAATCCATAAATACATAATAAACCAGAAAATTATATTCCAGAGATACAATATAAAAATCCAAAAGTACAACAATTGAAATATGAAGTTGTAGAATAAGTATATTCTACTAGCGTTACAATTAAGGTGTTTCTTGACATGAATTAATGACTGAATTTTCCTCTAATAATGTCTTGTATAGGGTAATATGGTTTGTTTATACCAAAATACATGTAAGGGTATTTTGAGTTGTTCATATACTCCAAAATACATTCATTTAAGTATTAACTAACCAGAATCACCTTACATTACATTAAAGGGAAACTCAGCATTCATGTAAGAATCTACCTAAATTTCTCATCTAGAAGAAATTATAAACAAATAACATGCATGTTGGTTCTACACCCTCATTACTGTTTGTTTTCTGAGGGGTTGGCAGCTTCATGTTTCAGCTACTAAACCGTAATTTGAAATAGCCATCTAGGACCTTTATTACCTCTAACGTTAGCCATTAAAGGTAATATCATCACGCGCAACTTCAACCTACGGTCTAAAGGCTTGGGTCCATACTAATATCCTCTTGCACAACCTTCGGAGGCTCAAGCAACTGCATTTTAAATCAGTACAATCTAATTTATTATATATTCAACTTCAAAATAACTAAAACATTGCAGGAATAATCTCAAAATTATTTCATAGCATTACAAATCGCTTAAAAAAAATGTAAACTTACCAATAATACTTCTAAAAGCAAATGGAAGAAGTTTGAGCCGACATTTTCTTACAAATCGCAAGGAGCAAAAACGCGAAAGCTTCATCCTTTTTGTTCTTGGCCTGAGAGCAAAGTAAAGATTATAAATAACTAAGAAAACAAAATTAATAATGAAAACTAACAAGAATCAACAAAGAAGAAACATATAAACAAAAAAAAGTAGAAAAATTCAAAAAACCTTAAAAAAAATCTCAACTTTGAGCAAACTTTTAGAAAACTTACAATAAATAATTGTTCTACATAATCAAAAATGAAAACCCAAAGCTTTTCGATGTAAAAGGGTGAAGAATATCAAAGGTACTATTTGGTTTGTGATTCTGCAGTATTTTGAATAGAGTATTCTAAACAGAGTTTTTGTTTGGTTCAACAGTCTACAAACTAAAACAGAGTAATATTCTAAATAGAGTTTTTATTTGGTTAAGTAGTCTACAGACTAAAACAGAGTAATATTCTAAACAGAGTTTTTGTTTGGTTCAGCAGTCTGAATAGAGTAAGAATAATATATTCAGAATCGCAAACCAAATAGGGCAAAAGATTTATGGGTTTTTGGCGTGGGGGCGGCAGCTAGGTAGATCTGAGAAAATTAAAGAAACAAAGATATGGTTTCCAAAATGGGATCTAAATTTTTGTAGAGCAGAAAAATAACCGCCGCCTAACATCTTAATAAAATAACGCAAAAAGCACATGCTATGCGTAGAATATTAGGCGACAATTCTGGAAATAAACTACCATTTAAAGTTCACTTTAGGCGGTGGTCGATTTTACGAATTGCCGCCTAAAGTTCCTTTCCTTTGAAACGATGGTTTTTTATAGAAACCACTGTCTCATTTCTCCGCATTTTTTTAGGCGGCAGTGTTTTGCGAACTGCCACTTATATTGTGTTGCGAAATGATGTTTTTGTAGTACTGAAATTTTTTCATTTTGGACAACTGTCCACACACATGACTATTTTGGCAAAGAATTTCTAGATGAAGAGCCACCAGAGGTTTTTCTGAGCATACCATGTGCTACACTAGCAAACATATGTTAAAAAGACTAAAACGTACACATTTCATATATGGTTAGGAATAAATTACAAATAAAATTAACCACACAAACTGTTTTAGTCATGTTAAATCGTAGACCATAATTACTTTACTAGGCAAAAAAATACACTACTCTCTGATGGTATTATGCTAAGCTCAATCTACTTTTATCCATAGTAGATGCTGTCTTCAAAATATACCTACTCAAAATGTATACAAAACAGGTATAGTATATAGTATTGGAATAACAGCACTTGATATTGAACGCTGGCTAGCTGACCACAACAAATATATATTATATATATGGTTGTGATATTTATTTACCACTCATTACTTTACCAAACCAACACAACTATAAAACTAAATACAGCAAAATTATTAGGAGTTTTAAACGCTGTCCATGCGTGAATTTAAAGGCCTTATTTAGAAGCCATCTTCCTCGTTGACAGACATTAATATACAAATTGCTATACTATAAAATCAGAGTTTTTATATGATAGATCAAAAACATGAAGCTCCCTTCAATCTTCAACACCAAAAAAACCAAAAAAACTTCTTGGAAATGGCGACCCTTCAAGCACCTCAAAACTATATCATTCTATGTCAAAGGCAAAATGTTGAGGAATAATCATGCCAATCTGGTCATAACCGAAGCCGGAAAGTTTGCAACGGTGCTGGACTCGTCGTGGTCTCAGTCACGGTGTTTGGATCGGAACCAGGGCGGTCCGGAACAGCTTCTTGACAGTGTTGTGGAAGCAATAAAATCAAGGAGGCTTAGCATAGAGCCTGCAGGCCACAGCACAAACTCAATACTAGGTGAACTAGCTGGTTCTCCCTTCCAAGACTGCCTATTGGAAAAGATCGAATCCAACGATCCTTATGTCGATTTCCGGGTTTCCATGGAGGAAATGGTCGACTCTTGTGGGCTAAAGACCAACATGGAAAATGATTGGCAGTGTCTAGAAGACTTGCTAGCATGGTACTTGAGGATGAACAAGAAGAAAAACCATGGCTTTATAGTTGAGGCTTTTGTGGATATGTATGCAGGGCTTCCGTTTTCGCCTTCTTGTTCGAATTTCTCTCATAAAGCCTCTGTTTCGTCTTCGAAATCTAAAGATTGCTGGGAAATCGACATTGAAAGAAGCAATCTCCGAGCAGAGAAGCAAGTGTATCAAAAATATCCTAGTCCTCTAGGTTAATATATAACTTATATTAGTACGAAACTATTTTGTATGCTTTATTCAAATGTTGACTAGCTAGTAATAGACCTTATTAGAGGTATATATTTTCTTAGTTAATAGCTCAATTTTCATAAGATTACTAATTTTTATTTCAATAATACAATTGTCGGCCTTAAATTTTTATGAAAATCAGCCAAGGTAAGAAATTTTCCTCCAAACATCCTTCTACAACTGATGGATAAAATAAACTTTCGTGAGCGAAAAGAAAAATTATATCTAAAAATTGAGTACAAGACTGCTTAACACATGTTAGGTTTGAAACTGCAAACACAATAAATTCCAACTAAAACTACTGGCTCGTTTTGTATCACTAGATTTGGGTCCCTTCTTGGCAAGCCAGCACAACGTTGTGGTAAAACCAGATTAACCACACCCAACCCAACTCGACTTTAGGCTAAATCTAACATTTCATCTCTTAGAGAGCCCAAAGGCCAGAAGTCGGTCTTCGAGTTTTGATTGGCACGCGTTCAATCCAGGCCAACCCAGCCCACAAGCAATAATATTTAAAGAGGAAATTACACCCCATGCCCCATTTTCCCTAACTAATTACATTTACACACTCTTTTAAAAATCATAACATTTGTGCCCTATTTTTTTTAGTGTAAAATACTTTTTTACCTTTCCATATTCAAGGTTATTTATCTTAGTCTATAAATTTCTTTGTAATTTTTCATTTAATAGAGGGGAAATATTGGTAAAAAAGTAACAAATATGTAATGAATGTAAAACAAGGGTATAAATGTTTTGATGCCTCATTTTAGGGGCATTCCTGTAGTTCCCCCATTA
>WUAT03312252.1:0-10743 GCA_010015005.3 Ulmus americana | reverse complement strand
TTTTAATTCCGAGACCAAATTCCTAATATTCAAAAAGTTTAGAGACTTGTGGTGAAAAAAATCTAAATATAAAGACAAAGGCAATCCTGTCATTTAAAAAAAAATATCAGTCAATTTAAGTTTGACATATAATACTAAATGGATGAAAACTTAACTTCAAAAATATTTTTTAAAATTATTGAAAAATAAAAATACTTTTTGAAATAAACACAAACTACATAGTACTACACGGATAAAAACCTATATTTAATCCTATCAATGATGTTTTAGAGCCCATTAAAAAGGTTGTGGGTTGGGCTGTTTTCGTCTTGGGTCATTCATTGTTAGATCCAATGGTAGGTAGGCTAGAGCTACACGCATATTGCTGTACATTAGTATCATCATTATTTAGATTAATTGGCTCAAATTCTCCTCATAGTTTATTTGATTTTGCATATTACCATTTATTTAAATTTTTAAACTTAAATTCTCTAATATTAATATTTCTACAGAAAAATACCTCACAGTTAGGGAACAATTTTCACATGTAATACAAATAAATAATAATATTAGAAAATTTAACACTTAAAAAGTTTAAATAGGGGGCTAGATGTAAAATCAAGCAAATAAGAGATGATATTTGAGCCAATAAGTCCTGTTCTTAATATTGTTTTGCTAATGGTAGGCCACTTAAATTACTTACCTTATAGTATCACTCACAATATCATTTGTAGTTTGAGAATTCATGAACGTTTTTATACTTTCCCTATTTGTCTAAACCGGAAACACTCTCAAAAGTAAAGGTTGGCTAACAAATATTGCAAAAATAGCAAAGATAGAATTTAATAGACAAATATATATATATATAAAAGCATAGATATACACATTAATCATTTTCAGTAATCCTTATTTTATTATGTAATCAACTATATATATTTATATTTATAATTGAGTTGTCACATCAATATATGCATATTATGCTAAATTTGCTAGTCAATAAATGGAATGTGAGTTGCGTAAAGCAATATTATGTGATAGGGGTATCAAGGAAAGCAAACTAGAGTTGTCAAATAAATGTCCACATTAGTTAGTTTTATTAAAACAACTTTAATCAAATAGTAGCACCTTTAAAATAAACTAAAAAAAGTATTATCAAAAATTAATATTAATTACTAATTAGTATAACTAATATCACTAAGCAATTAAGGGATAGGTTAGGTTTGAATCCAGTGGGGTTAAGTACTGCTCCCATATGGTGGGAACCTCTAATTAGTCTTTGTGTACCTTGATCAACTCCATGACTATGGCACCATATTCCACAATCTAATTGGAGGCCTCAAAAGGGTTCAGGTGTGGGCCCAACTCTTTCTTACAATAATTTTCCACCTTTGTTTGAAGAGAATAAATGTGGAAGAGGAAGAAAATTTGTAAAATCAGAAAGGAACAAAGCAAATTAATTATAGGTTAATGGGTTCTTGTCAAAAATCTTAGATATGTCTTTCAATCACTAGTTCTTTGGATTTGTAGTGCACTTTTCCAAGCATTTTTTTCTCTTTCTTTTTTCTTTGATCTAAGTCTTTGGGAAAGATTCAAAATGTTTCATCTTTTTGTTATTTTGTATTCTTTTAGGGTCTAATTAAGAACAGGATCCTATACTATACCAACCATATAGCTGTGACTCAATTAGGAAAAGAGGCATTAATTTATTACTTTATAAAAAAAGAAAAATAAAGTTTATGTGGGTTTGATTGAAGAAATTCCTTTTTTATTTTAGTTATGATTTGTTTTCTTTGAGTATATTTTGTTTCATATTGGGAAAGATTACTCACCTGGCATATTTTCTTTTTGAAGTATACATGTGGTCTTACATTTAATATAATATTTCTGAGGTCTTTCCCACTAAATATACTTTAGATTTTATCCTATAAACATGCATGGAGTATTGTTCTAAATGTTGTAGCTTTTTTTTATGAACACAAGTGTGTGAGACTAAATGCATCTTTAGATTCAATAGATAGAATTTTCCTTATTTTAATTAGAACAAAAGCATCTCTAAATTATAATTATTTCATATCGATCAATGAATTTCAAGTTAAGTTCATAATTTATGCACAAGATTATCAATAATAATTTTATACTCTAATGTTTCTAAAATTTCGAATACTATTAAGAGTGGTGATCAAACAATATTTTATCAACTAAATTAAACCTCATTGATTAGTTTACTCTTCATTTTTTTTTTTTTTTGTGATTTGGTATATCTATTTATTCTTTTTAAAAAAAAATGATTCTATCAAAAGAAAATATTTTTAATAATGATGAGAAAGAAAATTGTTTAGAGTTAGGTTACATGGTAGAAAATTAGAGTTGAAGAAGCTACGTGGAATGAATACATATTCCCGGAATTTCCCTGCTTTTAAACTCAACCATACATATCATCATAAGAAAAAGAAAAGTGATAGAGACATAGTCGATATATATGCTATATATTTCTGTCTGTTTACATTCCTTCTTCAACCAAAATGGAATCAAAACTGTAACAATCATCAGTTTGTCTAAAGTCGACATATGCATATAGTAATAATAATAATTCCAATATAGATATATATTTCAATAAATAACATCTCATCCTTAAAATGTCAATTATGTTGTTGGATGCTTAAAATTGGAAAAAATTGTCACACATATATAGGATAGTCTATAACTATGGTGATTGAATGATGAGATTTGTTTAAAGTAAAAGCAAATAAGCATGTTAACAAACTTTTTATTTAAGTTTTTGGCCCAATTGAAAAAGTTATAAAATTAGCTTAGTTTTGGCTTTCGAGAAGACTTTGAAAATTATTTTATAGCTTTTTTTTTTTAATTGGTATATTATAGTTTTAATAAAATTTTAAAATATCTATTTCGTTTTTATTTATTTATTTATTTTTGATTAAATAAATTTAAAAATATTATTTTATGTTGTTTTAGTGTCTTAAAACAAAATATTACACTACTACACAATAAATAATAGGAGACGTCAGGTTAGTGGTGATTTATTAAAAAATCGTCACCTATTTGTTATAGTGGTAGTTCTACTTTAAAAATTACCACTAATAATCTATTTTTAGTGGTGACTTTTTAATAGAACCGTCATTATAAAATAACGAAAAATCATACGCATTTTTTCACAAATTTAGAACCCTTGCTAAAAGTATAAGAATAAGTGGCGGGTTTGATAAGAAATCGCCACCAAACTCATTTAAATGCCCGCGTGCAAAAGTTATTCCAATTTATACTAATAATGCAAAAACTAGAAGATCAATCTAATTTCCATTTTCTTTAAGCATGCCTAAATTAAACTTCATTGTATATACATGTGTTTATTCCAATTTCTCTATCTTCTTCTTTATTCTTTATGGGTATGCCTAACTTCCTGATCTTCATCGTCAGCAGTAATTAAGCTAGAGTAGTAGGGCGGTCCACACCTAGGACTCCTATAGCTACTACTAATCAACTCATCTCTGGTACGATATTTCAAAACTTATTTATTTTCTCCACCACCTCCTAATCAAGAACATAGTTTGAGTTTTTATCGAACTAGCTCAACCCCATAATTTAGAATAATCTTAAATAAAAAAACTAAAAAAAAAAAAAAAAAAAAAAAATTTATATCACCTTTATTTTCATAGTAATCTTTTATTCATAAGCTCCTAAATATGTTCTCTTAATAATGCTAATAATGGATACTATTCAAGCTCGTTCTCTTAGTAAATTTTCCAGGAAAAAAGGAAGCACTATGCGTGAACTTTCCATGACTTTCTTTTCTTCCAAACGGTAATTTCTGGGGTTTCAATGATTGTATATAAACAGAAAACCTGTTGACCAATTTTGCATAAACCAATGACAAACAATGTTCAAGTTGATGTGTGTGACGTTTCATGTCGGTATGGGTGTGTTAGGTTTTTATTTTATTATATATATATAAATTAAAGTTTGTTTAATTAATTTTTTTTTTTCACTATATTTAAAAGTCACATACATCACAATCAGCCATCACGTGATATATAGGTCAAAATTAGCTGCTTAATTAATTGTTTTATATAAAATCTTCTTATATGTTAGCTAATTATTTAGGAAGTTGAGTAATTATTGCCTCCCACAAGTTTTTGCAAATGTTGAGGCATCTTATTCTAGGTCAAGAATCAAGATGTTAATTACTACAATTTGATGAATATGTGATTTAGACCCAATGTTCTTGCGGTTATGTCTAATTATTTATTAGAACACTTACTTAGAAATGAAACAAACTATATATATGTTAATTAGAATATTATATACAAGATGCTTCCAAATTAGTTATTAAATTCAGGGAATTAAAATCTCATTTTAAAACATTATAGTTTGATAAATTACTAAAATTGACAATATAAAATTATATTAATATCAGTTATAACTTTGATGTTTAATTTTATTACGGAGCAATTCCCTGATTCAACTTAATATTAACTCTTTTGATGTGTGTTTTCTATTTAAAAAAAAAAAAAAAACTCAACTACTCTTGTTGAGAAAAAAAATTAAGTTATGAAATATAATTAATAATAAGAGTTTTTTTTTTTTTTTTTTGTTAACATATATACATTAAAAAAATTAACATTGAGTTCACCTAAAAATTGTTTGTTGTTTTTTAATCATAGTTCACCTAAAATGCTAATTAAAAAAAAATGTTAGTTATAATTTATATTTACGAAACTCTAGAGTCATTTTTTTTTATAAATTTTCAAACCATGTAACTAGGCTGTACAAAATATCCAATCTAATTAGATATCCAATCGATCTGATTTAATCTAATACAATTGAAGTTAGATATTCAATCTAATTGGATTTCTAATTGGATTGGATTTGACTTGGATTTCATGTACCAAAATCTAATCAAATCTAATCCCTATATAGTAATTAAAAATAAATAAATTTATATCACATATATATTTATATCTAACTGGCTAGTAAAATGTATCTAAATAGAAATAAAATATATATGTTTTGTACACAACATAGAGAAAATTTATAATTATAAAAAAATATATAATTTCTTTAATACTTCAAAATCATTATTGAAATTAAAATAAACAAAAAAGAATGAATTGATGTGTTTTTCTTTTCACAAACTTTATAATTAATTGTCGAGTAATGTATTATGACTTCATTATAATATAAACTTTATATCTAATACTTTATTATATGTAGTTTTAATTTATGGTAATATAAATTTTGTATATTAAATTATGTGTAACATACTTAATTTAGATAAATATTTGTGTTTTTTTTTTACGTTAATCATATTGGATTGAATTTGAATGTGAAAACACTTAATTTGATTGGATTGAATTGAATTTTCATATACTATTGGATTGGATTTGATTGGATCGGTTTTCACCCTAATAACCAATTTATGTTAAAACTTTCCAAGGGTTTAAATAGATTTTTTAATTTTTTTTTTCTTGAGGAGAAGTTTAAATGGATTACTTACCACTCAAAAAAAAATCCATTCCAAAAAAAAAAATTGACATTGTAAATTTAATATATATTTAATAATAATAATAAAAAACTTGTAATAAAACAAGGTATAGTACTTTAAGGATTAACATGGTTTGTGATTGGCAACAGCTATACTATTTACATGTTGCGTACGACATCCTTTAGAACAAAATAGAGGCAAGAAACAAGAAATTAGTAATAAGCCTTGATATGTGTGACCCGGTTCATCTGATTAAAGCCCTTATTTGTATAATTAAATTAAAGGTATATTATAATATAAGTATAAGAAGTATAGTTTTTAATAAATAAATAAATAATAAGGAATGAAAGGCACTAAATCAGCACTCTATATAGTATAAAAGAATTAAAGATAAGACAACTTCTTATAATAACAAGGTATTAATTAATAAGTACAAGATTCCTTCTTGACCCTATTTTATAATTAAATTATAAACAAAGCATGGGAAAACCAAGCAGACCAAAGACTGATAAATTAGGTATGAAATTCTCGTACTATATACTAAAACCTTTAGATGCTTCTACTCTACAAATCTTCCAAATTTAAAAATTAAAAATTCTTCAAAACATGCGTATTTAAATCACTAATTTACAAAATCGAGGAATGGTTGACATCGATATTAATACTTAATTATATAAATAATCTCCTTCTTAATGATATGCTGATGAACTTGTTCACAGAGCTCCACACAGAAAACAAAAATGTCAGGATTCTACTTCTGTTCCGTGTTGGTCGCTTCAATAAATTTCATATGTTTAATACAAATATTTATTTATTAATAAAAAAAAAAACACATAAAAATAGGGTTTAGTACAATGCTTCTATTGCTGTCGGGAACCCTAGGAAGAAGAGCAACTTGAAATATAGCTTGTTTAATGTAAGATACCATTTTGATATCCCAAAAAAAATAATTACCACTAGATTATTACCAATTTACTCAAGATTTGGACACTATTGGTTTGACTTATGAGTCTAGAAATTTGTAAAATTTTAATGGGATATTTGCTTGAGAGTAGGAGCCAGAGCCACATGGGGTATAGATAGTGATTTAGATTAGATCACTTCTTGATACGCATGTGATATATCTTGTTGATTTCAAGGTAGGGTTTAAAGCGTTATGGTTTAAGAGCCTAAGAGGTTGAGACGGTGTGATGCCAGCCCTTATTAGTAATATACTAGCTTATATAATTACTATTCTTTTTGCAAAATCTTTACTTAGTTCAAGACTAAAAGGAAAGCCTTGTAGTTTTATATTTTGGACATTTACAATGTTTTGTAAGAATTTGAAACTGATATTGAGTATTATTGAAGTACTTTTAGGTATTAGAATATCTATTTGGAATTTATTTACTGCTTCAAGCAGTATATAGTATAACCTTGATAAATTAATAATTTTGATGAAATAATATTTTTAGTCAGTCCCGACTTGGAGGTCAATGTGATAAATTAATAATTCAATAAATTTATAAGATAATACATTAAAAAAAAAAAAAAAACACATAGGTCCCACTTGATATATAAATTAATAAGCTCATTATACATCAAAATTATTACTACAAAAAAAGCAGGCTTCGTTATAAAAGGGTAAAGTCGCCAGTGTAAATCTACAAAGACAAAAAATTCGTTGCAATATATCCATGCCAGAAAATCTATTGTGACGACAATGTCGTCGTTATAGTGGATTGACTTTCCATCGACATAACATTCCATAGCAACAACATATTCTTAACTATCATCGCTGAAGGTTATGGATATAGCAATGACATGGTTGCTTTTTGTGACGACATCTTGTCGCCGCTATATGTTAATTAATTAAAAAAATTATAATAATTAAATTACATTATTTATTATTATTATTAATATTAATAATAATACAAGTAAATGTAATTAATTATTACAAAAATATTAATATATAATTAATATATTTATTTTTATTTTTTAATATTAATATAAATTTGGAGCGGGTTACTGAATCTAACTTGATTTAGAGCAGGCTAACTGACTCCAGGCTTTACCAAGCTAAGTTTTTATTTTCTTTTCTTAGTAGAATGACCAATACTGCCCAAAAATTCAATATTCTGCTCAGAAAACTCAACTTCATTCTTAAATACAAAAAGGAAGTGGTGTACAACTGTACATGCTACATTTTTGTATTTAACAATAAAGTTGAGTTTTCTAAACATAATATTAAATCTTTGTGTAATATTGGTCATTTTACTAAGAAAGGAAAGAAAAAACTTAACTTAATAAAGTTTGGAGTTAGAAGCCTGCTCCAGATCAACCCTAGGATCAGAAGCTCAGTCCTGCTAAAGCATGAAGTATGATTCCCAGTGGAGATGAAGGTGGGAGGCATACATATTCATTTATAATTAATATTTTTAAATATTAATATTAATTTAGTAAATAAATTAATATTAATATAAATTTGGAGCGGTCTACTAAATTTAGACTTGATTTGGAGCAGGATCATTGAGTCAATGCTTTACTAAGCTAAGTTATTCCATCCCTTCTTAGTAGAACGACCAATACTGCACAAAGATTCAATATTTTGCTTGGAAAACCCAACTTCATTGTTAAATACAAAAAGGGAATGGTGTAATATCCCTTTTTGTATTTAACAATGAAGTTAAATTTTCTGAACAGAATATTAAATCTTTGTGCAATATTGGCAATTCCACAAAGAAGTGAAAGAAATAACTTAACTTAGTTAAGCATGGACTAATAGTACCAGTCCAGATCAACCCTAGGGTCAGAAACCCGGTCCTAATAAAGCCTGGAGTCTAATTCCCAGTCGAGATGATGGTCAGAGATGGAATTTTGATCCAGAACGAGTCTGGAGTCAGAATTCTGCTCCGAAACAAGCCTGGAATCCGACTCCTGGTCTAGACCAAGCATGGAGCATGTGTAGCAAGCAAAAAATTCAATTACATTGATGCAATGTAATTGAATTGCTTGCTTCATACTCATTCACTTGCTTGGCAATTAATAAACATATTACATAAATTAAAAATAAGTTACTAAATATATGCGAATAACATAGCAATTTTATGTAATCATAAAATAAAGATAAGTTACACAAAACAATAACAAGTCTTATCGAACAACTTCTACTCCGAGTCATTATTATGATAACTATGACCCTTATCGTCATCTTCTTCAATATCTTCATCATTTTTCTCATCTGTTTCTTCATCAAGGTACTCTTCTAAAGTTTCATTGTCCACATCATCAGCATCCACGTCATCATGATCGTTAAGGAGAGATGCATCTTTAGTGACATTTCGTGGAGCTGTGTTAACTGGTTGCTATACCTGAATGATGTCTCCATCGGTCCATTGCAAAGTTATTTGCTCTAGATTACCAAGATCAACAAACATCAAGAAGTTGGATGAGCTGTTATTTTGCAGTAAATCTATCTCACTAAAACCATATTTTGTTATATCCCAAATACTTCGATGATTGACATCCTGTACAACGCGCCAGTTGGGACCACGTAAAGGATATTCAACATAAAAAACTTGCTTCGCTTGGGAAGCAAGTATGAATTGGTCATCCTTATACGCCTTAGTGCTAATGTCGATGCTGGTAATGTTCTTCTCAATTACCTTCTGTCTGGCATCACACTTAAACCACCTGCATCTGAATAATACAACTAACAAGCCATTTAAGTATAAAAACTCCAATATATGTCTTGAAGCTTCCCGTAAAAATTTTCATGTCATTTCCCTATTACATGCATGACATTGTTTTGTGTTTTCAGTCTAACATCACGATCACAAGTTATAAACCAAACTCTGTTCACAATATAGGCCGGGTACGAGGACACAAGTATATTTGACCTTCGAAGCAAGAGATAGTAACTTTGTAGTGACTTCGGGTGCATGTTAGGATAGGTGCTATGTAAAGTAATGTTTTACCCTAATTTGTAAAGGCATTCATTATCTATTGAAATAAATAAATTGGCATTTATTTAGTATATGTTTGATTGCATATTTCGTTTTCTTTTGATACAAATTTTTGGCAAAGTATCATAATGCTCCAATACTTATTTAATGTTTATTACTAGGCATGTGGGGTTCACATACAAAGATCCGGTAATTAGACTAAGTATAAGTTATATTCACAATCGGTAAATAAAGTTTGGGCGCTTTATTTTAATAAGATTGTGGTGCAAACTATTTCCATAGTGAGAGTGATCTAATTTTGGATCATTGTAAAGAGTTTACAGATAGTGGCACCAGTATGTTATAACACATATTGAATAAGACTATGATAGAATAAGATCTTCAATGAATTTTCATTTGACTGTATGAAGAACTGTACATTCTATCGTTAATGGTTGGTTTTTGGATAGATCTTAATCCATACTATTTGATTAACTCATATCCCTAATTTCACTGCAAGAAAAACGATCAAAAACCATGGTGATTCCTCGTTTTTTCTTGGTATAAAACTACAGTTAGGCAACCGTGGTAACTAGCCCTGTAATTTTTGCTATCCCCTTAAAACAACAGTTTTTATCTGTTGTTATTGATTCTGAAAAACTGTTGTTTTCAGGTATAGAATACCACGTTTATTACCCTATTTTTTAAATCTTATATTTATTTTTTTCAAAATCGACGTTGTTTTTTATAGTTTTAAACGATGATATTTACTGAAAAAATGTTGTATTACTATGACCAACCATGTAGCTATTGTTTTTTATATTATAAAACTATATGAATTTTATTCAAAACTGTTGTTTATTTCATATTCAGATTACATATTCGTTGTATTTAATATTCTTAAACAACATTATTATTTTTTTAAATCGTTGTTAAACCCCATTCATATACCACAATTTAATACGTATTTATGAAATTCAAAACATTATTTTTTGGTAATATAATTATGGTATTTAATTGAAATCTCTCAAATAAACTATACATTTTATTTCTAATAGTTCAAAGCTCCACAATAAATACAGTATTTAAAACACTAATACTTCATGTGCATAACTTAAACCACTAAATAACATAAACTACTAAAAAAGATATCTGCTAGATGAAAAAATAAAATAAATATGAATGACCTGTATAACTAAAGTTCACAATCCACTAAGGTATTTCACCTTCATATAACCCCCTGGCCTTCACATGTCTTATCCTATTCTCTTAGTAGCTCCTCCACATGTATATTTTGTACATCATCTTTTTGTTATTTATAAACATTTACTTACATGTAAC
>WUAT03312141.1:0-10745 GCA_010015005.3 Ulmus americana | reverse complement strand
ATTAAAAAACTTATATATTTAAAAATTATCAAAAAATATATATAATATAATTAAAAATTTATTAAATTTTTTATCGATACTAATACCATTCAAGGACGAAGGACCCCTCTCTCTCTCTCTGTATATATATATATATAGTTTTGTTGTATTGTGGTTTTCTTAATTTAATGTCAAACGACCATTACTGAAATAAAAATTGTCAACTACAGGTTGTCGACATGGGCATGGCTCGTATGTAATTTACGAGGTTTACGTAGAGTATTGTATTGTATTGGGTGAGAGCAGGTCTACGATAAGGCACTGATCCTCGGAGCTCATGGATTGGCTGACGAAGAATCAACAAGTAATCATATTCTCTAGTGGGGTCACTAATGACGTGGCAGAATTAAACAAGGGTTCCATAGAGAAAAACAAGATTAGAGACTTAGATAATCTAAACTCTTACCTCAATGACAGTGAGGTTCACTTTCATTCTCCCTTCTGACCCGCAACTTTGTCTGCACCAAATCTACCTCCCTCCATGGCATCTCCTTTTCAAGCTTTATATATTTGCATCCCTCATTATCTCTAGAACACACACATTAATACCCATTAGTTACAACTTCACAAACCAAACTTGGTTGGTGGGAGATCTTTTGTGTTCTTCCCCATTGATTCAAACTCGTACTAGTACCCAAAACAGATCATGTAACTTGTTTGCTTTACTTCATCAATCCAAACCAAACAACTGATCCACAGAGATTGTGTTTCTGGTTGTTGTTCTTGAAACAAAAGCATGGAAGAGTCATTTGTGCCATTGCGTGGCATTAAGAATGACCTTCGAGGAAGATTGATGTGCTACAAGCAAGACTGGACTGGTGGCTTCAAAGCAGGCTTCAGGTATATATATATATATTTATATACACACACATATATACTCTTAAAAGTATGATTCTTTTGTTACCCAATTGGGGAAATTGACAATGTTTGTAATTTTTTTGCAGGATTTTGGCTCCCACCACTTATATTTTTTTCGCTTCTGCAATTCCAGTCATTTCATTTGGGGAGCAACTGGAGCGAAATACTGGTATTCCTTCGACATTCAAAGCCAGCTTTAGATCTGCTGTAGAATATTCTAGTTCCACTAACTAAAAAGCAAATGAATCCCCTTTATATTAGTTCTCTAAAGTCAATACTTTTCAATTTCAAGTTTTTTTTTTAAAGCTTAGCATCATATGGTACGTTTTTGCAGATGGAGTTTTGACGGCTGTTCAAACCTTAGTGTCCACATCGGTTTGTGGGATTATACATTCCATAATCGGCGGTCAACCATTGCTGATTTTAGGAGTTGCAGAGCCTACTGTGATCATGTACACTTTCATGTTCAATTTTGCCAAGGAAAGACCAGAACTGGGTCGGAAGCTGTTTTTAGCTTGGTCTGGATGGTAATTACCATCATTAATTTCCTCCATTTTCCCACTTCTTACATGCTTTTTCTATCATGTTTTTTGGGAAATTTTTGACAGAGCTTTTATATCAACGTATGATTTTTGTAGGGTATGTGTGTGGACAGCAATTCTACTATTCTTACTAGCTGTATTGGGAGCTTGTTCCATCATCAACAGGTTCACCCGAATCGCCGGTGAATTGTTTGGTCTCCTTATTGCCATGCTGTTTATGCAACAAGCTATTAAGGTAAGGCTCTACCTTTTTTCCATTTTCTAAGTTGGATGAGCTAATTTCTCTTTAATTTACTATTTGTGTCATTTTAAAGGGAATTGTGGATGAGTTTCGCATACCACAACGGGAAGATACAACTTTGACAGAGTTTATGCCATCATGGAGATTTGCAAATGGAATGTTTGCTCTGGTTCTCTCTTTTGGCCTTCTCTATACTGCTCTTCGAAGTCGGAAAGCAAGATCATGGCGATACGGCTCTGGTTTGTTAATTTGCTTCTCTACATGAGGAAACTAAGGCCTTCTTTCTATACAATTATGCAGAAATAAACAGAGGAAGTTTTTTATTTGGACAGGTTGGATAAGAAGCTTAATAGCAGACTATGGCGTGCCACTTATGGTTTTGGTGTGGACAGCAATTTCGTACATACCAGCCAAGAGTGTCCCGGATGGAATCCCCCGGCGTCTTTTTAGTCCAAATCCATGGTCACCCGGTGCCTATGAGAATTGGACTGTCGTCAAGGCATGTCATGCTTAAAAATTGAGCTATTTTGAATTTCTAACTAATTGGCTTTGTTTGTAGACTGATGGTTAATTTGTACTTGAAATTTACACAGGACATGCTTGATGTTCCGGTGCTCTACATAATCGGAGCATTCATTCCGGCAACCATGATTGCTGTGCTCTACTATTTTGACCACAGTGTGGCATCCCAACTCGCTCAGCAAAAGGAGTTCAATTTGAGAAAGCCTTCTTCTTACCATTATGACTTGCTGCTTTTAGGATTTTTGGTAATCAACTAAAAGGCTAATTTTCCTTCCTCTATACAAATTTTTTTTTGTTCTTCATTTTCATGGTTATATTCTCATATTTTGTTGATGGCAGACCTTGATGTGTGGTCTAATTGGAATTCCTCCTTCAAATGGAGTCATTCCACAATCTCCAATGCACACAAAGAGTTTAGCCACTCTTAAACACCAGGTAATTAATAATTACTAAAATTAGCTACCAAGAGTGTTAATTACCCTTCTTTGTTTTTGTTTCAATTGGTTGAGCTTAATTATGGTAAAGTGATATTTTTTTTCTTTTGCAGTTGCTTCGTAATCGCCTTGTAGATACAGCTCGCAGAAGTATGAGGAAGAATGCTAGCTTGGGACAATTATATGGAAATATGCAAGAAGCCTATCAACAAATGCAGACTCCTTTGGTTTACCAACAATCCTCATCTCTGGTACACACACATATATACATGACTAATTTCTTAGAAGTTGTTCATTAATTTGTTTGTGAAGCTAAACAAGACAAAACATCATGATATTAGCAGGGACTAAAGGAGCTAAAAGAATCAACTATTGAAGCAGCTTCTAGTATGGGAAACATCAACGCACCAGTAGACGAGTCAGTGTTTGATGTGGAGAAGGAGATTGATGATCTACTCCCAGTGGAAGTGAAAGAACAGCGTGTGAGCAACTTGTTTCAAGCTACAATGGTGGGAGGATGTGTTGCAGCCATGCCTGTCCTCAAAATGATCCCAACTTCAGTCCTTTGGGGCTACTTTGCTTTCATGGCAATCGAAAGCTTGCCCGGTAACCAATTCTGGGAAAGGATCTTACTTCTCTTTACAGCCCCAAGTAGAAGATTCAAGTAATTAATTCCTCTAAAACCCCTTATTCCATTTCATCTATAATTCTCGTTTTGCTTAGATAAATTAATTAATGAACTTTTTCTCTTGCAGGGTTCTTGAGGATTACCATGCTACTTTTGTGGAAACTGTTCCTTTCAAGACAATAGCAACATTTACGATTTTCCAAACAGTGTATTTGCTAATTTGCTTTGGACTAACTTGGGTCCCAATAGCTGGGGTTATGTTCCCACTAATGATCATGTTGTTGGTTCCTGTAAGACAATACTTCTTGCCAAAGTTTTTCAAAGGCATTCATCTACAAGACTTAGATGCTGCTGAGTACGAAGAGGCACCAGCTTTGCCATATAATCTAGCAACGGTAAAACTTATAATAATTCAAAACTCATTTAAACATGACCTTTAATTTGTTCACACTTCTCTTTAAATTTATGATTAAATTTTCAAAACAGGAGGCAGAGATAGGTGCAGGGGCTTCTCAGGCAGGAGACGCTGAGATTTTAGACGAAGTTATCACAAGAAGCCGCGGAGAGTTCAGGCACACAATCAGCAGTCCTAAAATCACCAGCTCTACATCCACCCCTGCAAATGGCTCTAAAATTCTCCAGAGCCCTCGTCGTTCTTTCAGTCCACGAGTGAGTGAAATTAGAGGAGAGCCAAGCCCTCGCAATAGTGCAAGAGGGCCAAACAGTCCATCTAATTTGGGGAAGAGTCCTCTTAGCACCACGCCAAAGTAACATAACGTTTTAGATTATTGTAATTTTATTGCAAGTTTGTAGGGCTTGTTTTCATTTTCCATCAACCGTGTTTTTTTGTTTTGTTTTTTTGGAGTGGCTTCTTTTGTAAAAAGTGAATCATCAGTTCTTGTGAATTTTAACAAAATAGTGCATATCTTGTTCTCTAGGAATAACTTCTTGGTAAAGAAAAGCATAATTGTTAATAATATAGTATAGGCAAATGCAAATGGGTTGGTTTCAATCACGTGCGCGTGCTTAATAATCCATAATATTTGATTAGACTAAGAAAAAGGGTAAACAAATGAATGGCAAAAGTATTAAGTTGTAATAATGATGTTGGAATAATAAGTGTCATATCAATCTCTATTATATGTATGTATCACACAAATCCCATCACCAAACCAAAAGGAAAGTTTCAAAAGCTTGAAAATTGTTGAAATTTGTTTGGAAGTATAAAAGTGAAACCTCCCAGCGAATTGAATTAGACAAATGGGGTCACGACTCACGAGAATAAGGGGAAGCCGATGATGTTGCTTTCAAAATTAGTGAGAGAAGATGAAGTACCTTTTGTAATGATGCCAAAAGGATCTTTGTCTTTGTGCATCATTCAGTGGAGAAATTGGTCTACCATCTTATATATCTTTCTATATGTAAATCTATAATGGTCCAAATAGCAAAAGTAGCTTTACACCACGATCAAAGCCAAGATGTGACACATTCGTTGACAATATATAAGAACATATAGTTCACGTTTCATGCTGTATTATTATCAAGTTTTGGAATGTTTGCACGACGTTTCGTTTGGTAATAATGCACTGGACTCCCTTTGCTATAATTTCACTAACTTACAAGTCTCAGAAGAGATTGATGAACCACCACTGCACTCAGATATATACACGTACGACTGTGTTTGCCTTATCTAGTGAAAGGACCTTTTTTGTATTCACCATTATCTGATAATAATACAGGTTTGTGTAGCAACAATGCAAGAGATAAGCGACAGAAAAGGATAGAAGGAAAAGAAAAAAAAAAAACTTAATAATCTGCCAAACAAAAGATAAAGGATCTAAATCCTTTTTTCTTTGTCCTCTTATTGCATTATTGTTCTTGAGTGATCAATTGTTTATCTACAGCTAGCAAAATCTTGGCATTTGATTGATGGGGGCCAAGTTGATTCCAGTTCACTCTTTTTCTCTCTTGCTTTTCTCTCGTTTGAGTTGTACGAATCATGGCCATCTCAAATATTTTAAACTGAGAAATACAAAAGTTTATTAATTGATTTTTCTCTCGATATTCTTCTTCACTATTACTCTCTTTTGCTTCAGAGAGACCATGATAATTATGGCAATTGGAAAGCTCTAGCAAGCTAGCTAGATGCAACCAATTATATAATGACAGCTCAAGTTCAACCTCCCACTTCACTCATCATGCACTGTGTTTTTAGGGTTTTAGCCGGTGAAGAAGAAGTGGATGACACTATTCAATTTGCAGATCTATGGTGGAGCTGGAAATTTGGACCATAAAAATTAACCTGTGTTGTACCCACCACACAACAAAACTTTTTGATGACAAATGACACAATTGCTTCTCAATAAAGTAATACAAAATACAGCTAAAAAGTAATTATTTCACATTCTTATTGTTTTTGACTTGGTTTGGCCTACCTTATCTCTGTCATTTTCTCAACTTCCTTGAACCCTTCTTAGTCTCTAAATTATTCGGGAATTAAAAATAATAAACCACATATCAAAGCCAGATCAAAAGGGATAAAGATGCTTAATTAACGCACAGATGACGCAGATTTACTCTCGACCAAATCACACTGCAAAGCTAATTAATGTGGATCATTATTTCACATTTCCTTTAGTTGTGGCCATTTTCAGATCACTATGCAAGTCTATTTTTGATGGGAAGAAATAGGAAAACATCTTCATAGTGGATAACTATGGCGAATTTTGCTTTTATGAATTTAACCCAAAATAATCATTACATTATTTTGGTGCAATAGCAGCACTACCCATCACCCTATGAAATTTTCTTGTCTATAAAGATAAGATAAAAAAAAAAAAAAAGTTGTGGTTATCCCTATATTTCGCTATTGAAACATCAAAAAAGAAGAGGTTCAATTTTGAGGATGCAAACCGAAACTTCTAGTGAACCTGATTGACGGTTTTGATAGCTCATGATGATCATAAGACCCGTGGTTGTCACAAAATGTTAACCGATGGGACTATGTCGGCTGCTAACCTCTCTTTTATAAAAGTAGAGAAGGAAAAGAGAGATTAGAATCCAGAAAAGGAAGAGGGGGATGTTTCTTTTTTTGTTCTTTTGTTGTTATTATTTTAAATTATGATTAAGGTGGTAGAGTATCGTTTACTCATCAACAATCCACGAAACCCACGCCAAACCAAAAGTTGTGAACTAAAAAAACCTACACTTGTCTAAACCTTTTACTTTAGAGGGAATGAGTATGTGGGTAGTCAAACCACTCCTACTTTCCACATGCAATCATTTTACAAAGAGTATCAAAAAAAAGCAGCTGCCCCACTTTGGCCTTAATATTCGAATTCCTTGATTATATTTATTGGGCATAAATGATGCCTCCAATAAAACTTTTCTTCCATTTCTTTTTCTTTCTTAATTTATGTGTGGCTAGTACAAGTTTCCAATTTGCATATATACAAATATTGACCTTTGTTCCCTACCATGAAAAAAGAACTAATATATTAATTCTTTACTTTCTCTCTATGTGAATAGAAGATGGTAGAAATCTTTTGACAATTATGGAAAATGGACAAATGGGGTTTCAACGTTTCATCATTGTCCAAAAATGACTCTCCACCATACACTGTCAGCTAGTGCTCATATTGTGAAACGTCCATATTTCGTGCTTAATTGGGTTATTCTAGGGCTTTTTGGCTTTGGAGTAGAATATGACAGAAAGATACCAGTTATCTGCTGAGGCTCAAATTTTGATAAACCTTTGGAATTTTGGTTTCGGACTGATCATGATCAGCACAAGCACTTAGCCCTGTTTAATATGGGCAAGTTAGTAAGCCAAGTAATAAATGAAACTTAAAACGTGATTAAAGACTTGGATTTCAAGTATTCTCTCTCTTTGAGTATGTTTCGCCCATTATATTCAAGTAAAGTAGAGAAGAATAATTTGAAACCCATGTAATGAGTGAATGCCTAAGTGTTAGAGGAATCTTAATTAGTCCACAAAGTGCTAAAGATGGTTTTTTTTTTTTTTTTTTTGAAAGGGAGGGCTAAAGATGTTTTTTGGTGTTTTAGTGGCATCAATCTCAATCAACCTTAATTAAGGATGCACCTAGCTGAGCTCTAAGGGGCCTTCTTTTGGGAAAAACATCCCATTACATCATTAATTAATTCGATTATTCGAGTTTAAAGAATATGAAATTAATAAACAAATATTTTATGTCATACATCATTCCTCACCGTTTCTCCACTAATCTTTTTCTCCTTCGACATATATGTTTAACAAATTAACTAAATATACGAAGTACACCAAATTGCAGGTTAAAATAGGTAAAAGAATTAAATGGTACGAGGATTCATCATCATATGAATGGTATATGATGTTTTAAATAGTCTAAGAAATTAAGCAAGTGCAAGTCCTTCATTCTAGTGGCGACTTTATACATTCTTTTCCTTCCTTTTTTTTTTTTTCTCCTAAAACTTCGAAAGTGGAGTGATAGTTTAATGTATAATTGAGTGGGTTGGTAGAGCAATATAAATAGTATCAAATAAGTTTAGCTAGGGGGCCTCTTGTGCGCTTTGGACTTTGGAGGTTTGCTTTGACGAATCATACACATCCCTTTTATGAATATTAGATTAAATTATATAGGGATAATTACAAATTGGTACCCTTTAGTTAATCATAAATACAAAAAAAGACCCACATTTTTTAAAAACTCGTTGGGTACCCTTTAGTTAATCATAAATATAAAAAGAACCCTTAATTAACACATTTTTATAAAAATTCTGAAACTATCTTTGAAAAATTAATTAAAAACTATTATGTTATAAAACTAAAAATAATAAATATAAACCTAAAAAAACCCATTTGAACAAACCTCCCTCACCTCACCCACCCCGTCGACGTTTTTGCCGGTCCAACCTCGTCGTCTTTCGCCGATTGCTAGTCCACTTCGACACCAACCCAAAATCCTCCAGCCCAACAACTACCACCACCTTTATTGTGACCAAACCCAGATCCCCACCTTTGACGCCTCTCTCTCAAGCTCTATTGCCTCCCTAAGGCTCAATGCTCACACCATTATCGTTGCCCCACCCCTCACCATCATCACCTCTACCAAGAAATCTATCGCTGTCCTTAAGGGCACTTTCAACTTAATCCAGACAAACCCCAACACAAAGCTCCCATAAGACCCCTAGACCACCAAGTCATTTGTTCTTAATCCTAACCATTTCCCTAGACACTGCACTAAAAAAGTCTTTCAGTGGTTGTTAAAACCCCCCACTATAGGGTTATAATGTAAGCCATCGCATGTGTGAGTGTCATTAAAAGTTCGTAACTTTAGGTAGCAGTTTTGACCCGCCACTATAACACACTTTTAGTGGTGGTTTCCGTACTAAACTGCCACATAAAATATGTGTAATTTTTTGGACTTTTAGTGGCGGTTCACGTCAAAACCACCCGCCACTAAAAAGTTTGGTTTTTTTTTTTTTTTAAATTCTCAATTTTGCTTCCCCCAAAAATGCCGAACCTATTTTTATGCCCAATACAATCACAATACAATATAATACCCGCATTTCGTACTAGACGGTTGCATATTTGGACAATATACAAGTGGAAAAAATGATATTTAAACCCAAACAAATCAAACCAAGAATAAAGTTTAACAAGTTTATGAGACAATGTTACATACCCGAATCTTTTGTAGTGTTGATTTGGATTATTTTTTGTGCCCTAGAAGGTTGAATGCCGATCTATGGGCCCTGTATAGAATGAAATACAAATTATTCATTACTAAAGATAATAACATGCAATAAAATGCCGTAATTAAGTTATTACTTACGTGTTAATGACTTGTTTAATGTGTTTGTCCAGAGCTCTTTGCCAAGCCACCAAAACTCATCTTTGCATGGATCAAGGACTATGAGAACCCAATGATTCCTATAAAAGAAAAATATCGATTAATTTAAACTCACAAGAGTTGGCAATATCGATTACTGTAGGTGCACTTACCCGCAATTTTATGGCACTAAGTATAATCTTTTAACGTTCACGTCTTTGATTGCATCCAATATGTAACCTGTTTTGTCCTCAGTGCTCTTCTCGGTGAACGCCAAATGACGTGGACATAAGAAGAAGAAAGATGAACCGTCTTTGATTACTTACCAAGACCTTGGCCTAAAGTTGATCCTTTATCTCTCTCAGGACTTGAGGCCAATCCTTGATCGATGTCCACCGATACCCAGCTCTACACCAACACTCCAAGGAAGTTTATGAAGTGTCAGCCATCTCTACCGATTGGTATGCCACGCTCATCGAATGTGATGTCCAACCAGCATCCTGCTTGGGCCTGGGTCCTCACTAAATGAGGAAGTTGGGAAGGACCTCTAGTCCCACCCCCCCTAGGAGGGTAACATGCATAATGGCTTCATGCTCATCGATGTTATCACTCTCTTCTTCATTCTCATAGATGTGTTATTCGTCGGACATTTTTCTAAAATTCAAAAATAAAATCAAATAATTTTAACTAATAACCTATATTTCCAAAATAATCACAAACTAAAAAATTAATATCATCAAATTACTAGAAAACCCTAAAATTCACCACAAATTACAAAACCCAAATTAATATCAACAAAGGAATAAGTCCAAACACTATATAAATTAACATTATCACACTTAAACTATCTAAAACATTGCAAAATAATACAGACAGTTCACTGAAATTACAAAACCCTAAAATTCTAATACAAATACTATAAAATGTTTTAAAACACACCACAAATAATAGATCTAAGGTTGTTCTTTAGCAAGTAGAGGTGGATGGTCAGAAAAAGTTGCCAGAAAATCGTCGGAAAAGTTGTAGAATCACATGGGGAAAGTCCTGTGCATGTCAAGTGAGTACTCCACCTATATGTGAAACCACTTAAAGTCCGAAAATACACGTCTGTATCTACATAAACTTTAAGTGGCGGTTTTACTGAATCGCCACTGATATACCGCTCCTTAAGGGTTTTTTTTGGTGTAGTGAGAGGTCATCACATCTGCTTCTTTGTTTCTAATTTCAATTCTATTGTGGAGAAGCTCAAGGTTTGTTTTTTCCATCAAAATTCTAGCTTTTTGTTTGAATTTTGATTATTGGATTGTTGAATTTGAGATTTTTTTTTTATTTGGGGCAAGAAAAAAGGAACCGAGACTTTTAAGAAAATTTATTACTAAAATTTGTTTGAAATATATAAATTTAGAGATAGAGCAAAAATGAATAAGTTAGGAAATTAATTTGACTTCTGAACTTAATTGGATTCTTTTTTTATTTTTTTAAATTCTCAACCATTTTCTGGGTTTGCTTTGAATTAAAGAAAAATGCTTATTATTTAAGTGGTATTTTACCATACCCAAAGATGCAAGTAAAAGAAAAAAAATAACTCGGCTTTATCATCCTATTTTCTTGCCTTTTCGAAGTTGCCCATAATTGAAAACGTCTTGTTGT
>WUAT03311920.1:0-10748 GCA_010015005.3 Ulmus americana | reverse complement strand
AATAGTGATGTGTGTTAACATTGATAGTAGTCATAGTAAGTGTAATAATTATAAAAGGAATAACGCAAATTATTACACGTGTGAGATAATTATAATTATTAAAAATAATAATAGTAATAATATAGTAAATTAGTAAAAATATTAATTAGTAATATTAGGGAATCTAGTAGTATTACTAACGTACTACTCTTAACAACAATAATTTAAACTATAATAGGATAATTAGTTTTTTTTTTAAAGATATAATTGATATGGTAATTATAATTATTATTTTGTTACTAAAGATAATATTAGAATATTTTCAAAGTAAATTTGTAAATATGATCATTCTTATTCTGTAAGTTTATTTATCTATTTATTATTGATAAATTTTAAATATATATAATGGTAATTATTTTTCTGATTTAAGAAATTTTATGTTTTTGTTTTGTTTGGATTAATTTGTAGATAAAGTGATAAATTTGTTTGCTGTTAATTATTACAACATAGAGTAGTGGTGTATGTATTCAATTGCTTTGACATTTTGTATTGGCCAAAGCATCAGAGAATCATCCCTTACCCTTTGTTATAATTATTTGTAAGAAGTATTTTGGCCCTTGCATTGTATTAACTCCAACGCAAAAGCAACGCACCGAAATTTTTCGTTGCTGTCTGTGTTGTACTCATTACTTGATTTTAAGAGAATCAATTTATTGCATATTAATCCATTCTTTGAATATATTATCTAATAAGGCCTTAGAATATTTCAATTAAATCTTTGAAAACAATTTCTCTTTATTAATGTTTTTATCTTTGACAATATTAATATTTAATATTTGTTTATTTCAAATTTTATATTACGAGTTATGTTATAACCATCGTGTTGGTATAGTCCTTTTTACTTTGGCGAATTACTACTACGTCATTCAAACACAGTAATCCATACAATTTCGAATACCATATTATTTTATAATAATCAAATGGCAAAAATTATGATTTCAGAGTTCTAAAATCTTCGGGGTTTACAGAACTGCTCCTTCTGCTTTTCCCTGTCACGTCTCCTACGATCGGTTAGGTGATAATTTTGGTTTCAATATGGAGGTAGAAAACATCCTCTGTTCGAGTAACCTGAATTAACCAAATAATACTTACCTACATAAAAAAATTAACCAAATTAGATTAACATTTAATAACATAAGCTAATTAACGCATAAAAAATGGACAATTACTACAGGGAGGAAATGAGAATTTGACGTGAGACAAAATACACGAGTCATGCGCTGATCCTTCTCAATTAGATAGCATGTATGTGAACTTCAAATTGAAGTCACATGCCGCCAAAATGTTCCAGGTCATGTCCCTTTTCTAGCCACAAAACCTATTTGCTATATCTGCCGAAACATTCACCGAAATGTATTCGACAAAACCCTAATTGTGAAAAAAGAAATGGGATTATTTTTTTAAACCATCGAACATGAAAATACTCAAATGATGTGTACTGAGTAGCAATCACCTGGAAGTACGGATAGAACTTATTATTGTAAAGCATCTGTGGATGCACAATGTTCATATCTAGAGGTTTAATGAATTGGTCGGACATATCAAAAATCTATTCAAGCACACAACCAAAATACTTACTAATAGTAGACCCCAAATGCTACCAAATCCTCTGATGCTTTGCAGTTGTTTGTTAAATGTGCGGTGACATAAAAGAAAATCATTAGTTGTTTAGCAACACTAATCACCCTAGATGATTATAGTCTACATGATTCCTTTAACAAGCTTGGAAACATGTTGAAGCAATCATTTTTCATACAGGTTTGGTTGAAAATCCTTCCCTCATGTTCACAAATGTACTCCAACTTTCGGTCATGTCTTGTGACTCGAGAGTTGTACCTAATTGCCTTTTTCCTTGCCTTAATTTGACGGTACAACATATAAATTAAAATGAAGAAAACATCATCTTCCTCCATCAAACCACTAGTTGACAAACGATTGTCTGTCATTTATAACCTATTACAATAAGTAAAAATACATAAATAAACTCCAAATGTGTAGAACATTATACATGCACAACTTAAAAGAACGAATACTACGCTCATACATAATCACATCAAACGCATCTAATCAACCAAATAAGCAAGGGAGCCAATTCAAGTTTCCAAACTGAAAAAAAACACAATCAAGAAACTAATAGATATTAAACATAAGTGCCAATGTAATTGGGTGGGGAAAATTGGGTTTCCCCATGTGGAGGCATTTGATTGAATTGGGATAAAGATTAATTGCGAAAGGTGAAGGGTAAATGCTTCGTCGAAGGATGCTTGTTCTAAGGGAGCTCAGCTGAATGATTGGCTTGACGAAGGATAAGCTAACGAAGGATGGCACCTTTCTGAAGGATTAGATTTACTTTCAATTTGTCTATAAATATTGAAATCTTGTAATTAGAAGGGGCTCTTTTTCACTTTCTCGCTTTTGAGAAGTTGAGTTAGAAGTTCTTTTCTCTCAACTTTCCTTTTATAGAAAGAGTGAATTTTAGGATCGTTTGTGATAAAATTCCTCTTTCTTGATTGTTTTGTAGTTTGATTACAAGGAATAAGATTGAAGAGAGTTTATTTTGTGTCTAGATTTTCTGAGCATACAATTGGCGCCATCTGTGGGAACCGATACAAGAAGCCAGTGACAACAATCAAGCGAGTAGAATTTCACAATCAAATCGTCCTGAACTTTCTTTACAAATATGATTTGTTGAGAATTTTATTTCTTGATTTGATCATAAATCTCTATTTTTCTTGGAAGTTTCGATCTCATATTAGAGCTTACTCTTTACGACACTTCTATTGATATCCTTGGTAGGTTATAGAAGAAATGGCATCAAAGAAGGGATCAACTAACACCAGAATTTCTTCGAATCAAGCAGAGAACAATCAAGCTGAGTCGAAAAACTTAGTGACCACACAAATGGAGCAATTACTGAAGAATATTTAGGGATACGAAGAGAAGAATAATTCAATTGCTGGAATTATGACCGAGATGAAAAAGATGTTTGATGAGAAGCACCAAACTCTAGAGAAAGAGAACAATGTACTGAAAGAAAGAACTAACAAGAAAGACAGAAAAGAGTGTACACAAAGCGAAGGAAGAAGAAAGCAGAAGCTAAATGAAGATGAAACCGAAACTCCAGAATATTATGTAGAATTAAGTTCAAAGACTGTCAACATCAGGAGAACTTAGCGACATGTGGAAAAGAATTATCCAAAGACATAGTAGAAGAAGAAGGCAATCGGTTCAGAGGAGTTAAGCGAAAGACTCATAGAAGAGGTAGCCAAAAGGATTGGAAGATTCTTAACAAATAGCCCAACAGATAAAGCCTTGGAGGCAATGACAGGAATTTCCAAATCACCTTTTACTTCGTGGATAATACAAGAAGTCAAGCCCAAAAAGTTCAATCCACCAATTTTGGACAAATTTAACGGAAAGGTAGATCCAATTGCTCACCTGTTGCAATTCAAACAAAAAATTTCATTAGAAGAGATAACCAAAGGATTGATTGCAAGCTATTCTCGATAACTTTCACCGGACGAGCTTTAAGCTGGTTTAGTCAGCTTCGTAAAGGATCAGTACAAAGCTTTGAACAATTCAGAAGGATGTTCTTGGAACAATATCGAAACAATTGTCCACAAAGGAAAACTATGGCGGATTTGCATTTAGAATAGAGGTGCAACAAATTAGCTAGGCAGTTCCTTTACAGGTTTACTGAAGTCGTCGAGCATATTCAAGACTTGGATTCAAAGCAAGCAGAAAATTTCTTTGTTTGAGGATTGATTAATGGGTCTTTAACCCATGAAAAATTTATTGAAACTCCCTCGGAGGATATAAACGAAGCGAGAGCTAAAGCAGAGGGGATATTATGGGTAGAATAAAGCAGGCAAAATATGGCAAAGAATGCAACGATAGCCATAGCCCAAAACAATGCTTCTAATGAGCCTTCAAAGCACTACAAAGCAAAAAGGAAGATGGAAGAAAGGCAGCAAAGGCTAGGAGGAAGATTCGATCAAAGGAAAAGGCTAGTGGAGCATTAAAGGAACGATTATCAATGTAATCTTTCAAAGAGATACAGGTTGGAGGAAGAAAACTTCGAGTATACTTTTAATAAGCCACAAGAGAAGATTTACATAGAGTTGAAGGACCCGAATATCTTTTGCACCCCGAAGCCTTACAATGTATTTGAACATTTGAAGGATTGAAGCTAATATTGCATCTTCCATGAAGACTATGGACACACCTTGGCGATCTGCAAGAATTTTTATTTTCAGTTTAAGGCCATGATGAGGAGAGGAGAATTGCAAAAGTATGTGAAGAGCAAAATTTTGAACAAAGCAAGAGCTTCACAACCATGGAGAAGTCAAGGCTTGAGCGTACAAGCGAACTAAGCTAGGTAGCCTAGAACATTGAAAGATGGAGAGTGGGGGAAGGCTTATGAGTAGTTTCCTTTATTCATCGAGAGAAGGAAAAAAAATAAGGAAGATATGAAAACTACGAGAATAAAAGAATGGAAAGAAGTCTCTGGACAATGGCTCTAAAAGGGTATGTGAACACCATCTCGGTAGGAAAGCTTCATTAAGGAGCTGTGCTAATCACCTTCTCGGATCAAGATTTGGAGACGATAAAGATGCATCATGCGAACCCATTGATTATTAAGCTTCGGATTGGGAATGCTATGGTTTCCAGGGCTTTTGTTGACAAAGGAAGTAGTTCATATATCCTCTTCTAGGAAGCCTTCTGAAGGATGGAGATAGATAAGGAAATAATTCAGCTGGCCAGAACCTCTCTCCATATAGTCAATAGAGTGGAAGTAAAACCCCTCAGAGTTGTAGGATTACCAGTCTACGCGGCTGACCGAGTATTAGAGGTGGAGTTTTTGGTTGTAGATACTCCTTCGGCAATGAATGCGATTATGGGAAGAGAGTGGATCCACATTGTTAAAGGAGTAGTATCAACTTTGCACCAAGTGATGATGTGTCAATCTCCAGATGGGCTGTATACAATAGATATCAAATGAGATCAATCTCAAAGTTGAAGATGCTATAATATGGAAAGCCACGAAGAGGAGCAAATAGGAGTCCGAAGGATGACAAGAGGTTAGATTGAAAATTTTGACAAAGAGAAAGATGTAGAGAAAGGGATTCCGAAGGATGAAAGGGCCAGTAACAATCAAAGGGATACCTACTAGCATACTTAAAGAAAGTCGAAGAAGAAGTGGATATTTCGAGAATACAGTAGAAGAACTCATCGAAGTTAACCTTGATCCAGAAGATTCGAAGAAGAAAGTGCTAGTAGGAGCTCTATTGTCAAAAAAAGAAGGGATGAACTATCAGAATGCTTGAAGAGGAATAAAGATATTTTTGCTTGGTCGCATAAAGACATTCCAAGAGTAGATTCGAAGGAAGCAAAGCACTGTTTGAACATAAATCCAACTTATCCTCCAGTGAGACAAAAGCAAAGAAGATTTGGTCCAGAGAGAAATAAAGTGATAAGCGACGAAGTGGATAGACTGCTGGAAATAGATGCGATCGAACCATGTCAATATCCAAGATGGCTATCTAATGTTGTGGTTATCAAAAAGAAGAATGGAAAATGGAAAGAATGCATAGACTTTATCAACTTGAATAAAGCTTGCATGAAGAATAGCTATTCATTACCAAAGATAGATCAGCTGGTGGATCCAACCGCTGGATATGAAAAGATGAGTTTTCTTGACGCATACTCTAGGTATAATCAAATCAGGATGAATGAAATCGACAGAGTCCATACTATGTTCATTACTGAAATAGGGCTACACTGTTATAAAGTCATGCCCTTCGGATTAAAGAATGTTGGAGCAACATATCAATGACTCATTAACCGAATGTTTGCCAAATTGATAGGAGTGAAGGTTGAAGCCTATATTGATGACATGGTGATCAAGAGAAAGAAATCCAAAAACCATATTAAAGAAGTTGAAGAAGTCTTTGAAATCTTTTGGAGGTTTAGAATGAAGTTGAATCCTCTGGATAGTTCATGGGCCATGTTGTAAGTACAAGAGGGATAGAGCCAAATCTGATGCAAATAAAAACATTATCAGAAGTAGAGGAGCCAAAAACCATTCGAGATGTGCAAAGTTTAGCTAGAAAAATTGCTGATTTGGGAAGATTTATTTCAAAGATGTTTGATCGATGCAAGCCATTCTTCCAAAGCATAAAGCAATCCACGTCTTTAGAATGGGGTGAAGAACAAATCAAAGCTTTTAGGGAATTGAAAATGTATCTCACTTCAGCTCCGATTTTATCTACACTAGAGGATGAAGAAGAATTGTTCTTGTATTTGGCAATCTTGGAAGTAGCAATAAGTGTTGTGTTGGTAAGTGAAGAAAATAAGAAGCAGAAACCAGTGTTCTACAATAGAAAAATGCTACTTGATGTTGAAACAAGATACATCAGCTTAGAAAAAATGGTTCTTGCTTTGGTTACGGCCAAAAAGAAGCTCCGACATTACTTTGAGTCCCACCCAATTATAGTAGTAACAAATTTTCCAGCTTAACAAATTTTATCAAAGCCTGATCTATCGGGAAGGTTGAAAAAATGAGAAATTGAGCTAGGGATCTATGAAATCAAATATATTCCAAGAACAGCTAAGAAACGGAAAGTAATAGCAAACTTTCTTATTGAGATTCAAGCTTTCAATCCTTCAGAAAAATGAGTTAATGGTGCTACCGGAGGAAGGTATGAGATGGACTATCAATTCAGACAGAGCATCGAGCAAAGAAGGAGCTCTAATTGGGGTTGTATTAGAGTCATCCTCCAGAGTTATCATTGAAGAAGCTTTTCGGCTGGAAACACAAATGACCAACAATGAGGTAGAGTACAAAGCATTATTATACGGCTTAGAGCTAGCATTGAAACTGGGAGTTCAGAATTTAAAGGTCTTCTTAGACTCAGAACTAGTTTCGGGGCATGTAAATGGAGTCTTTGAAGCAAAAGATAGAAGTATGAAGACTTATTGTAGCAAAGTAACCGAGCTAATAAAACGTCTCTTGAGAATAGGTGTCCAAGCAATAAAGAAGGTAGTTAATGCCAGAGTCGATGGGTTAGCAAAATGGGTAGCATATGGAGGATATGAGAAGAAAAAGAAACTGATTACTCCAGATAATTGCTCAGCGGATATTAATATGGAAGATGCCGAAAAAGGAGCAAAGTTTAAAGTTCCGAAAGATAACTGGATGAATCCAATTATAGACTACTTAAAAGATTCCAAGTTGCCGGAGGACAAAAATCAAGCAAGAAAGCTGAGGCTGAAAGTTGTTAGGTATACGCTGCTAGACAAGGTGCTATTCAGAAAATCATTCTCCGGACCATTGCTAAGATGTGTGACGAAGGAAGAATCTCGAACAATCCTGAAGGCAATTCATTCGGGAGTATATGGCTACCACTTCGGAGGATGAAGCTTGGCTCATAAAGCGTTAACTGCCGGATACTTTTGGCCTTACATGATGCAAAATTCTCAAGACTATGCAAAAATTTGCAAGAAGTGTCAAAAACATTGCCCATTTATCCATCAATATTCAGAACCTTGTCATTCAGTCATTAATCCATGGCTATTTGTAAAATGGGGACTAGACATAATTGGAAAATTGCCAACTGTGAAGGGAGGAAAATGCTTCATTCTCCTGGCAACAGATTACTTTACCAACTGGGTAGAAGCCGAAACATATTTGAATGTGACAACAAATGATGTGATCAATTTCATTTGGAAGCATAAAACCTACAGGTGATGCCCAAATTCTTAGTGATGGACAATGGAACTCAGTTTAACAACGCCAAGGTGGAAAGCTTCGAAGAATTGTTTGGAATTAAAATCCATTTCTCACCAGTTTATTATCCTCAAACATATGGAATGGCAAAGGCAACCAATAAGTTGATAGTTAAGAATCTACGAAGAAACTTAGAAGCTAAGAGAGGAGCTTGGTTAGAGGAGCTTCTGAAGGTTCTTTGGGCGCAATGAACAATGAAGAAAAGAGCGATAGATGAATCACCATTCGCTTTTGTATACGGAACTGAAGTAGTGCTTCTGACAGAGGCTAGATTGCCAACTATAACTACTATGTTGGCGAAAGATGTGGAGGAAAACTAAAGACAATTGGCAAGAAATTTGGATTTACTTGAGGGGGTTCGAGAGTGTGCATAGATAAGAAGAGCAGCTTACCAGCATAAGGCTAGATCATTATATGAAGAAAAAAAAAAGGCGAAATCTAGGCACTTCATCAAAGGAGAATGGGTAATGAGAAGGATCTCGGAGGTAACACAAAAAAAAAATTCAGCAAGCAATGGGAAGGACCAGTCGAAGTCAAAGAGGTGTTGGGAAAGGGAACATACAAACTGACAAATCTGAGCAATGGGAAGGAAGTTCCTAGAACATGGAATGCAATGTTTTGGAAGAAATATTATATTTGATGTAAAATTTGAGGGGGATTTACTCTTTTTCTATACTTCGGTTTTGTCCCAATGGGTTTTCTGGAGATAGGTTTTTAATGAGGCAGCAATTGAGAATTTCATATCTCAAGCCCTATGTATTTTTTAAAAGAGATTAATGAAATGAGCTTTTCTGAAGAATTTCTTAGAAAATTTGACGAATGATGATTTGAAAATCTTATGAAAAAAAATTGATTTTTTTTGAATATCCGAAGGGTAGAGACCGAAGGGTCCCCTTCCGAGAGATTGAAAATATCAAAAGGGTCAAAACCCGAAGGTTCCCTTTTGAATATTTCAATCTTTCCTAAAATTTGAAAGATGGACGAAGCCAGAAGTGCTCGTATATCAAGAGATGGGCATAGCCAGAAGTGCTCGTATCTCGTTATTCAAGGGATGAATGATGCCAGAAGTGCTCGCATCCCATGGTCTTAAATTTCCTAAAATTTTAGAGATGGAAGAAGCGAGAAGTGCTCGCATATAAAGAGATGGGCGTAGCCAGAAGTGCCCGCATCTTGTTATTCAAGGGATGGACGATGCCATAAGTGCTCGTATCCCATGGTCTTAAATGATTCACAAAATGGTAAGGTAGAGACTCCCGAGTCCTTTCTCCAAGAATTTAAGACCTTATTTTTTCTTTGAGATTCAAAGATAAGATAGTTTATGAGGTGGCCGGGGCCATAGTGGTCACATCTCAAGATTTGAATCATCCACGGTATGGGAAGGTAGAGATCTGAAGGTCCCTTCTTGGAGGATTCATATCTTCTATCTATGCTTCGAATCCTAAGCATGGGAGATGGACGAAGCCAGAAGTGCTTGCATCTAAACATTTTAGAGATGGACGAAGCTAAAAGTGCTCACATCTCAAAGATGGATGAAACAAGCCAAAAGATGGATGACCAAGATGCAATTCGAAGTATTATCATTTGATTGGTGAAGCTTAAAGAACCTCCTCAAGGGAAAACGAAGCAACAATTAATAAAAGTATGCAATATGAAGAATTGAAATTTTATTCATTGAATAGAGAGTACAAGATTTTTATAACAATAAGGAAAGCTAATGATAAGATGCCGGAGGAGGAACTGCTACTCCGCGGCGAGGAGGAGGAACTGCTACTCCGAAGGTATTTGGAATGCATCGTTCGAATAGAAATTTCTTCCTCTAAGTCCCCAATGCCGCAATGTATATCTGCATCCATTTGTTTGTAAATCAGTCAGCAATTAAGATAAACTACAACATGAAGAATTAATAAAAGATACAACAAGCAAAAGGCGGAAACCAACAACTCTAAGGAAGACATATATAAGTTCATACGTCAACATGAGGGAGCCCTTCCTTTGGTGGAGCCTCCACAGAAAGCAGACAATTTTCAATAGCAAATAAAATTCGATCTTTCCCCGGAGTAGGCAAAGGTACATTGGAAACAAGGTATGCTATAATATCCCATATTGATTTGCTGAAAATTTTGCAAAGCTAAGATAATTAGATGCAAAGAGAAAAGAGCAAAAAAACCATTGATGTCAGATGCTTTAAATTTAATCTTTAGTCAGTATAATAAAATCCTCATTTCTAAAATAAGTCAAAAAGAAATTGTAAAACCTTAAATAAGTGAAATATTAAAATGTAAATGTACATGTAAGCAGTATCAAATAGCAACCAAGATAAATCATGAGAGAATAGTTACCTACTTCCAGTAGAGGAAAAACAAAGTGCAAATAGTTCCTCTAGAGCATTCCTAATCACACGGAAACTTGGGGAGCGTGAAACAAGACAAATACATTTTTCAGCAAATGAATTTGCAGATACGATATGCTTCACTGACTGGATCCCGAAAAACGATGCAACTGACATATATTTTTGACCCGTCACTCTTTGTTAGAAATTATTATTCAGAATTAGTTTTTTGATACTAATTATAACTAAGAAATAATAAAGTACTTAAAAGATGATCTGGCTTTGATCCCTATAAAGAATATATATCAAGAATTTTTCACCGAAAGTAACGTAGAATTAGAAAATTACTCCACTACAGTCAGGTTTTTATGCAGATATGAAATAGCTAAGAAGCTGAAAAATCGTACCTAAGAACCTGCCAGGTGTTGGCTTCTGTTGCAAAATTATAAACACTTTTACATTTCCAAATTAGAGTTCAGTTAAATGAACTATAAGGATGTCTATTTTCTTATAGTAACCTAAACAGTAATAAAGAAATATCAACACACACAACAACAACAACAACCAAAAAGGCAGAAAATGGATGTCAAG
>WUAT03311810.1:0-10748 GCA_010015005.3 Ulmus americana | reverse complement strand
AAAGAAACAAAGACAGAGGGGTAGACCCTGAAAAAAATCAATAAAATACTCATTCAGTTGTGATTCTTACGGAGTTGGAAAGGTTCAAGCTTGCAGCTTTCTGGGTGTTCCACCTGAGGCCATCGAGTGTTCCAAAAGATAACCGCTCTCTAGTTTTCCTCGTATGCATTTTTGAGATTCATATGTCTGTACACTCTGTCAAAGACCAGAAGGTTCTCGACAAGGTCAGCTATGGACATGCGATGAAATCCTCCGACCTGTCAAAGGAGATCGCTCCATTAATTGCGATTGGAGTGATGGCAGAAATTGATTAAAGGAGAGTGAAGGAAATCATACCTTTTAGAGATGGGTTTGGGTTTGGGTTTGGGTTTTCAGAAGGGGGTAGGGCCATGGCAGTGGCAACGGCAACATATGGTCTCCGGATGGTCTCTAGCGGTGGCAACAGTTGAGGACAGATGGGTTTGGTCTGTTGCTTCTCGCCGGCCAGCATCTGTGGATTGGGCCACAACGTCGTCAGAACAGTGGAGGGAGGGAGGTCGTAAGACATCGGCATAGTGTTTTGGTTTTGGTTTGTGTGAGAGAAAGGGGGTAGGAGTGTTTGGTAAAGTGAAAATTTTAGATGTACCGCACGTTTTGACGAAATGTGTCGCCTCTTTTTTTTTTTTACTCGCTTTTTTAAATATAAGTATAGTAACACTTTTTCAATAGTATTATATTTCAATGTTATATTAGGGTGATCTTGTAGTAGTGAGTATTTATGTTACTCAAGTAAAGATCAAACTATATGAACACCAATCGCACAGTTCACACATATGTACATAATAACTCTTTTTCAATCATATGCAGTTAAAATTGCAATCACACACACAAAAATATACTACATTGACTCCATTCAAGGGTATTTGTCACTAAACACATCACTATTTATGTTTCACATCTAACATGAAACTAAAAATAACTAAAATTAATACCTTTACCAAGTAGGTTGCAATCCAGTAAGTGCATCTTCAATAAGAATACATTGTAGAAATAATAGGTACAAATCAATTTAACACATAAAGGTTGAAATATACAATAACTTTTGTGTCTACAATATACATCTTTGACAATGGAGTACTCACAACAAACATGAAACAACAGATATTGAATTATTCTATTACTGGTACACAAAGTATGAAACAACAGATATTAAATTATTCCATTAATTAATTTGAGAAACCTTTTTTTTGTCTCTGCGCACGGCAAGACATAAGCCTCATGGTGCATTTAGGAGTTAAATTAAAAAATATGCAATTATGTTCAAAATTTATCAAAAGGGTAAAGCCCTAAACTCACTCAAACTTCAATTTGCTTTTTCATCGAAAAAAAGAAAAAGTAAAGTGGGTAAGCTCTTCAATTTGCTTCCTTTAAGTTTCTTATTGACATTTTGTCAAACAGTTTCTATGCTTGGTGATTTCATCATTTCTTTGGATAGGAAAAAGAAAAAATAGAAAGAAAAGGAACCTAAATAGATAAAAGTGGACACACTCTCAGAGAGTAATTCGCAAAAAAATGAAAGGCTATTGTCATAGCCAATGATGATGCTAGCAGAATAAAGCACTAAAACTAGAAAGAAAATTTAAGAATAGATTTTATTTTTTCTCCAAATCATCAAAGAAAAAGCAAAGAAGAAGTCAATAATTTCCAATATGACAAAGAACAAGTAATTTCCAAAAGTTGACAAAGTAAGTAACAAATATATAGAAGACAACTAGATTATCTAAAGCTTTCCATAAGCATTCCACTATATTTCTCCATAAACAAATATATAAACATTCAATAACAAATATATAAACATTAGACTACTTTTTTTATGTTTATTTTTCTTGAACAGCCATTAAACAAAAAATTACTTTTTTTTGTCTGGAAAATTTTATAGGGAAAGGAAAAAGAAGAAAGCGAAATCGAAACCAAACATTCAATCAAGAAATTAAGCACTTACAACAAGGGGTTTCCAATTTGGAGGAAGAAATTTCTTCGACGTGAATGAGCTGGATTTCTTTATGCCATTTATGAACTCCAATCTGATGAGTTGAGAAGATAGCAAATTTATGGGAAAATTTTATGGTGTTTCAGCAAAATAGCAAATCAATATTTGGAAGTAGAAAATCAAATTTGGAAGTCAATTTTGGGTGAGTATGTGAAAACCCTAAAATTAAAAATCAAGCTTGAATTTAGAGGGGGAAAAAAACAAATGGAGAAAGGGAGAATAAGAAGAAGGAGGAGGAGGTGGAGGATGAGAAGATAGAAGGAAAAGGAGATAGAGAATGAAGATGAGAAGTAGGAGGAGGATGAGGAAAAATGGGATCTCAGATCCCGTTCTTGAAAGATAAAATGAGATTTTTTATTTATTTAAATAAAATGTAATAAATTGTGGTCAAAGGGTAAAAAAAGACCAAAAGATAATCTTTTTGCATTTTAAAAAAGTGGGGGTATAGATATGAAAATGAAATCTTTTTTGGGTATTTCTCATAAAATTACCCATTGATTTTTAAACCAATTTTGTTTTGTTTTGTTAGGTTTTTGCAAAATGAGTTTTTGAAAAGAAAAAAAATCTCTATTACAAAAACTCTTTTTGGGGTTTTTTTTTTTTTTTGAAAAGCCGCATTATTTGATTTGGTATTATAAAAAGGCTTTTGAGTTTTTATAAAATTTGAATTTTATCGTATTGAATTTTTTTAAAATGTTATGTTAATCGTAAATTATGGTGTATTGTTTGGTTTAGTATTCTAAAACAGCTTTTGGGTTTTTATAAAATTGGGAATTTGTCGTATTGAATAATTTTAAAATGTTATATTAATAGTAAATTATGGTGTTGTTTTGTTTGGTATTCTAAAAAGGCTTTTGGGTTATTGTAAAATTGGAAATTTATCGTATTGAAGAATTATAAAATGTAATATGTTAATAATAAATTATGGTGTTGTTTAATTTAGTATATATTCTAAAAAGACTTTGGGTTTTATAAAATTGAGACTTTATCGTATTAAAGAATTTTAAAATTTTATGTTAATAGTAAATTATGTGTATTGTTTGATTAAGTATTTTAAAAAGGCTTTTGGGTTTTTATAAAATTGGAAATTTATCGTATTGAAGAATTTTACAATGTTACGTTAATGGTATATATGAGAAGAAAAGTTAGGGAAGAAACAAGCGAGTACCTTGCCACTGAAAACTGTTTCGTGTAGAGTAATGTAGCTTGCCTTGTAAGGCCTCCTTATCATATTCCACTTGGCTATTCTCGGCCACAAATTACCCCATATTTTACACAGAAAATAGCAAACTGGGGAAAGTTTTCAAGTGCAAAAATTTGAAAAATATTGTAAAATCCTCTCAGTTGATACACCTGTTTAGCATAACTGCATTGCCTAGAGTCAATGATGTGTTGAGCCAAACAATTAAATCCCATCAACTCCCATGCAATTTTGTTGAAATAATTCACATCAATAACAAAGTAGACGGTGTTCATGTTGACAAGCTTCTTATCAATGCTTCCAAACACAAGACACTCCTCCTGGTAGGCAATACCAAGCTTCACTTTATTCTGCCTTCTAGTGCAATTTAGAAAGGTTTCCGTCAACTTTTCTCTCTTGAAACCCCTTCGTTTTGTATTTGCATTTCCCATATCAGGGAAGTATGCAAGTATCAAAATGTCATCATCGGGGATCGGCATATCCTCAACCTCATGACCCTTCAAGCGAATTATTAAACAATACTCTTTACTAGAAAATCGGAATGCTTAACCACCTTCCTTAAACCAAATACCAACGGAATCATTGTTCACTAATTGGTGCAGAAGTAAGTGGTGAACAATCCTGGGACTCCACGTCAAGCAATCATTGTCAATGTTAAACAAATGTCTAAAAATATATGCCTTCAATGCTCTCATTTGCCTCTTATCCTTCCCAATCTGCCCCTTAATAATATTGATTACTTCCAAGCCTTTGCCATACATGTTACACTTGCAATGTTCCCATTTATCAGGCTATAAAATGTAATCGCTGGTCTCAATCTCAACCTTTTGTTCTTCCACTTTTGACATCTATTCCTCTTTATCTTCAACATGCATATCTTCTTTCTCTTGGTGTTCCTCTGCCACTATCACTAACACTTCTTCATCATCATTTTTTTTCTCCAATCTCCTTCCTCCCTTACCTCTTTTTCTAGTCTTCTTCTTATCCTTACACACCCTCTTTCTCAAACTTTTCAACGTGGACAGACAATAGTAATTAACACAAAATCAGAAACAACTCATCATAAACAGTGTAATCAGTATGAAAATATGTCACACAATTCACAGACAATGTTATCACTTAACCTTTTTAGCTACTTTTTCAACAACTTCCATCTCATAATTTTTTTTTTCCTTTACTTCTTCATCAACCATTTTTTTAGGCTTTACATCATCATTTTTTCCCTTCTATGTGGTCCTATTTTTTTCTCCAATCTCTTTTCTCCTTTACCTCTTTTCTACTATTCTTTTCCTCCTTAAGCACCTTTCTCTGATCCTTCTCAACATGGACAAACAATATAATAATTAATACAAAGTTAGAAATAATTCATCATAAACAATGTGATCAGTATGAAAATATATCACACACCTCACAGACATTACGATCCGTATTTATTTTTCCCCTTCTTCTCGTAACAACTTCTTCATCATCAGCCATCCTTTCATCATCATTTTTTTCCTCTCCTTTTACTTCTTCATCAACCATCATTTTTTCCTCTTCTTCTACTTCTTCATCAGCCATTTTTTTAGGATCTTTATTTGCATTTTTTGCCTTTCATCTTCCACAACTTTCTTTAACCTCCTCCTCCTTTCTCTTCGATCTTTTCTTTGCTTGTGTCTTATATTTTTTGACATCTTTTTCATCCTGGACACATAAAATTTATTAATCAATAAAAATCAAAATGGAAAATTTTTGACAAAAACTTAAACAAATTTAGGGTTTTTATGATCTTTTTTTTCTTTCCCAACTCATACAACAATTGAACACTATACAATGTACTAAATCTCATGCCATAATCAATTTTTTAGCCTAAAAAATTAGGGATTCAAACCACGAATTCCACTAACCTATATATATGTTATAGTTCATGGGTTTGAGAGACAACGACGACAATTGTGAGCGTCAGCGGAGATTAGGTTGGTGGCAAGGATCAATTGTGGATTCATTTGCGATTGGGAGGAAGGAAAGAGTAGAGGAAAAGGGAACAGGGCCATGTTCAAGAGAGAAAAGGAAGAGAAATAAAAGCGGGTTTTGAAAATTTTGGGGTAACTTTTGGTCTTCTCAAAAATTACAATTTAATATCATTCGATCAACTTTGATTAGCTTTCTAGTTATTTTCAATTAATTCATCATAAAGCGGAAAGAAAGATAGTAAAAACACAAGAAAAGCTTAATCATCAATTTTGAAAAAAGGTAAGGGTCTACTTCGAAATTGGATTAATTTTGGGGTTTATCTATCAAGTTTTTCTCATCAATTTTAGTAGATAATGGCAATGTAATTTACGTCAGCACTTCCAAAGAATGAAAAAGAACATCCCAAAACAAAAGATAAACAATTATGGAAGTGATCCAGAAGGCATATATCATATATATATGTTAGTGCACGACAATCGGAGGTTGTAGAAGATTCACCCAAACGTATCTCTACGTTTAGAGTATTTTATGTTATGAAAATACATGAAAGAGACACAAATACATTATACATAAAGATTACCCTGCAAGTACAAATGTTGATATAAACCTTCTAACTTCAAACCATCTACAACCACTCATTTAAAAGATATAAAAACAAAAGCTTCACACAAATCTAACATAAAACGTGAGTAGCACATAGCTATTGGTTCATGAAAGTCTTGATATGGGACACCATTTCTTGAGTTCTTGCATGAGAAAGGGGAGAATTATGAAGAACTTGAAACGCATGCCCAACTCCTCTATACATTGTCGTTTGCACCTTCTTCCCCAAGCTAACCAACACATTACAGAACTCCAAATCTCTATCTCTCAATATATCCATCTCCGATACGCAAACCATCATGGCCGGCAATCTCAAATCCCGCAACTTGGCCGAGCCATTTGCCAGAGGATTGCACCAGGGATGGTCGCGATTCGCCCCCAATGGCATCGACAATCTCCAATACGTATCGGAAGCCGAGAGAGTTAGGGCAGAGTTTGGAGGCTGAGCTGCGTATTTTTCCGATCCGGTTCTTGACTCGCCGCCGAAGAAAGGTTGGATCAAAATTGCGCCTTTTAGACGCAAGGGCTTCAAAATCGAGTCGTTACTGGCGGCTAGACGGGAAGTAACGTGGTAGGCTATGTTAGCCCCGGCGCTATCGCCGGCCAAGAACAAGCTCGAGAAGTTACACCGGTTTAACCAGAATCGATGTTCGCTTGATGGGTTTAAGGCTTGGTGTTTAACCCACATGAGAGAGTTGAAACCGTCTTCGTAAGCAGCTGGTAAACGATTTTCTGGGGCTAATCGATAGTTTATAGAGACGACGACGCAGTTTGATTTGGACGCGAGGTTGGCTAGGAACTCGTGGTAGCAGCTCCAAGAAGCGGAGCCAAGGCAAAAGCCACCTCCGTGGAAGTAGACAAGCAAAGGGAGTTGGGTGTCGGATGGAAAGCTGGGAATGTAGATTCGTCCCCAGGTGTTTGATGATTTGTCTATGAGAACATCTTTTGCTGTTAAGCTGTGTGGATCAAGTGCCCTAGTGCAAGGCACTGTTGGGATAATTGCTGGCCTTTCGACGCGCCCATCGTTTGTGACTTTTATGAGTCCTTCGATTTCTTCAACTCCATGTTGGTGATGGTTTTTGGTGATTGGGAGATTGTGCCTTGGATCAACAGAAATGGTTGACATTCTTCTGGATTTCATAAAAAGGAGTGGTGATGGTGTTTGTGGTATGGATTTGCATGGTTTGAAAGGTCTTTATATAGAAGATATAGTACGTGAGAATGTGAGAGGAATATTAGACCAAAGAGAAGGAAAGGAAGCTTTTTTATCATCTCTTTATTTTGCCAAGTGGGCTATTGATCTTTACCATATCTTCACGTGGATTCTGTCCTACCAGTCACATTGCTCACCCTCGAAGATTAAGCATCATGTTTCTGTACAGCTCATAAGTGTAAAAGTAATATTCCTTTTATGGTCAATGAAAGTTCAACCTGAAAATTCGCTATTATGTACTAAAATAATCCCTGCATGAGCTTTGAAGCAGAGTCATCTGGTCAGATTCTTTATTTCTTACCTGATAAATTGTAGCAATTGCCTGCATATTTCGTCATTGGTATCTGTTAGGATCAAATGTGACTAACAATACATAAAATATTTCTTACCTAATAATAAAAATACTATTAAATGTATAAAATATTCTAATAAAACTCGAATAAAGGCAATTACGAACAAGAGATGTAAAGCAAGGCGATTGAAATGTGACACTAGGCTAAGCTCGAGGTGTTTATCCGGGGATGACAAATGCTAAGTCCTCTGGCTCTTCTGTTCGGTTCCACGAAGCAGGAAGTATTCGAAAAAGGTTATCTCCTGAACAAAGCCTCCTAATCTTGATGATTTAATCCAACTTAGCTCGCTAATCTAGTAGATTAGCAAATAGGTAAATCCGGACCCCCAACTTTCTCTATATTAGTAAAGTTATCATCATTCTTTGTTAAGACTTCTTGAATTGTTATGTACAAATCAAAGCAAGTTATCATTTATCAAAAACAAAAAAATTGTTAGATGTGCAATTAAAGTATCACATTGGCAACCAGCACACAAGACAATCATAGATTTATAAAGTATGGAATTCAAAACTAAATCCGTGTGGATCTATGTTTAAAATAGACAATATCATACTAATATGAAAATATAATCCCAACAAAAGCAAATGTAATTGTCAAGATAAGTGGATATGCTTTTACTTAGAAGAAGAACACTGACCCTCCTTCAACTTAAAGGTCAACTTATTATCTGAATCAATCTAGCAAAAGGGGAAAAGATTTTATATTATCTAAATCAATCCACAGTAGTTAGCAAGTCCAGAAAACTTTACGAAGCTTCTCATGGTTTTGATAAATGTGTAGTTGCAATGTTCTATCTACATCACAATATTACGTCTACTCACTGATCGTAGATTTCTGGTAGAGAAATGGAATGGATATTCTTCAAATTCCAAGTACGTACAAGCAAATTGCCAGTCAACTTTATTCTTCAAATTATACCACTATCTTTCTCGATCTTTCTTTTTGGATACTTTACGTCTGGTTCCCTATTTAATTATAATACTTTCTCCATATTTATAATATTGAGTGATGTTTGAATTTAAAATAATTAATACACGTACTATTTCAAAAATTTTCTTTCTTCTCATTATCTTTCTATTATTTTTTAATAAAATATTACATCTTTTCACTACTTTCTTTTAAGAAAGTATCACCTTCTCCACCATCTTTTAAATAAAATATTATTTATCTTTATCACTTTTTTAATAAAATATTATATCTTTTCACTAACTTATTATTTTTTAATAAAATATTACATCTACACTATATTTTTAATAAAATATTATTTCTTTCTATTATATTATTATTAAGTTATATGGACCCTACCACTTTTTATAAAAACTCTTTAAAATACTTTCAACCAAACACTAATTATATTTTAACCAAATAAAATTACTACGTAAAATACCCTACTTAAAATTCATTGCTTAAAATGTTGCAGAAGGCTGAACCAACTCTCCCTTTATATTCAATTTATTCCATCCATTTTGTCAATTTCCATCTCCACAAAACAACAAGACTTAAACCGTGTAGACTCCGTACTGTCAGTCGATTACAATGGTCCAAATTGAAACAAAATTATATCTTCCAATTGTCACTCCCCAAACTAAGGAATTTGTTCCTCAGAACAGGGTACTCTCCCACTATCACCCTACTTTTTCATTTCAAGATCTTTAATATATCTCACTAGCTATGGAAGAATAGAAGGAATCAACTCTGTTTAAGTTTCTTGAAGTGGGATTTTGCCCATTGTACTTACCTAAGAATATTTTCTAGATTAATAAATTTATGGGAAAAGAAGAGGCATTCTAGTTTTGCTTTATATTTGATGTCATACACATTTTGAATGTCCCACGAACCGCCAGTTTGACTAATAGCTTTTATATATTCCTCATAATAATACCTTTTTGACAAAAAAGAAACACCCTAATACATGAATGATACAATGCAAGTATATCAGAAACCCATAAAGGTGTTATCAAAAAAGCTTAAAGGGGGAACGATTAATGCAAATAATGTCAAGATTTTCTTTTCTTAAAAGATACCAAAATTTATCCAATATGATCAGCCATCTCCTCGCCACAGTGTAAACTTAAAACCACATGCATCAATTTTCATTCTTATTCGAACTGATACTACACTTGATCTTAGCCATAACACCGCGAAAGACATTTGATTGACAGGCTTTAGGAATAAGACTCGCCCATCAACCCTACCCGATTAAAAATATCTAACTGGTCCATATTCAGAAGATTTTATGCCAAAATTCTAACTTGCAAATTTACTGAACCCGCTAAAATCTTACATCAGAGGTCAAAGTTTCTCCAGCAATACTCATTCAAATCTTGTGGATAGTAGCTAAAGGATGTCTCATATTCTTTTTGTGCATAACTTTCGTGAGGGTAAAAGTGTAGAATCTTTTTCATCCTCATAGAAAATTGTCCCATGGATATACAAATGGGGTTTCCATGTATCTTTATTCTTCAAAATATTCCATTTTGTTTCTTCTTCTCTCCTTTTTGACTAAGTTTTGGGGCCGGCAGGAGGCGTGGGGATACTGATAAAAGGGACCTCTCATTTAGTCTATTCTATCTTGAGATCGGTAACCAATTGCACCAAAAGTAATTACTAGATAGATGTACTGTAATGTCGTGATAAGTTTGGTCCAAATCCTATCTCTATCTTCAACAGTCATTGTTTGTTCATTCAAGAATTTTATTTAGAAAAAAAATAAAAAAAAATATCAAATCAGCAGTTTGAGGTTTGTGATGTTGCAGAACGAATATTCAGATTTAAATATAATTGAATGAAATTTGAATCCTTTTTTTTTTATTTAAAAAAAGGACTTTGTAAACTAAAGATAAGTAAAACGATTTTAATACTTTTATTAATTTTGCTTGATAAATATTAAAATAAGTCGAGATAAAAGGATATTAATGTCATTTTACTTATTACTAGAGTGTGAGACACGTTCAAGGCACGTGCCCGCATATGTATTAATTTTGTTACTGTAATGAATATAAGTAAGTTTATATTTTTGTCCATTTTGTTTAAAGAATGACAATATTTATATTTTTTTTCAAATAGAATAACAAATTGACGATATATATTTAAAAGATAAAAATAGTCATGTATGGGTTTTTTAGTTAAGCATAATTTATTTCAATTAATATTGACGGTCATATGGTTTGTTTTGGCTAGGGCATATAGTTATCCTTTATGAAAAGAAATTAAGATAAAGGGCTTTTATGAAGAAAAAAAAGGAGGAAATTACACCCTATACCCCCTTTTCTTTAACCCATTATATTTAATTTACACACCTTTTTAAAAGTCATTACATCTATACCCCTTTTTTTGGGTGTAAAATACATTTTTATCCCTCCATATTCAGGGTCATCTATTTCAGTCTCTAAATTT